>BGNK01001464.1:110994-121580 GCA_003297005.1 Symbiodinium sp. clade A Y106 | reverse complement strand
GGGATGTAATGAAGGTGGATGCAGAAAAAGAACAGATTTATCATGAAGAATACGACCCGGTGGCTCTAAAGAAGATCATAGACACTCAACATAAAGTAATTGATTTTCAGAAGAAGAATGAACAAAAGGACCTGTTTAGCATTTTAGCATTCTGTTAGTGGTGGATGATTTTAGTGACGACCCACGTTTTGTAAGATACTCCAATATCCTTCACGGTCTATTCACAAGAGGCCGTCATAATGCTATAAGCGTCATCTTATCNTGGATGATTTTAGTGACGACCCACGTTTTGTAAGATACTCCAATATCCTTCACGGTCTATTCACAAGAGGCCGTCATAATGCTATAAGCGTCATCTTATCCACTCAGAAATACAATGTTCTGGCACCTATCATTCGTTTAAACAGTAGTGCATTATTCATCTTCAGACAAAAATATGAATGAAGTTAATGCTTTTATTGAAGAGAACTCAGCACTTGTAGATAAGAAGAGTTTATATGATTACATAGTTGTTCGCCATTTACTACGAGGGATAAGTAAAAAGATGTTTAATACGAATGCTAAAGATGTTAGTAATATGTTCTTCGTTCGCTTTGAGAAACGCTTTGAAATAGGTGATTATTAATATTATTAATTAAATCAACGAGTAGCTACACAAGTTTATAGCAGGTAGTTTATAATACATTTTGTCGCTTTTTGTTTCTTCCAACTTCTCAACTCTTTCAATAATATCTTTCAAGGTATTAAATACCAACATATCTGTTCTTGTTTTTCCATTAATATCTAACTCTTTTTATTTGTTTCATATTTTCAGTAGCAGAAGACTTAGAAGATGCAGAACCCATATAATGAAATTTAGATAAATATTTTTAAATCGCTATCACTTCTGTTCTTCTTCAGCTTATTTACTTCTTTTTTCAGTTTATCTACTTCATTTATTGTTGTCTGTAAAGCACTCCATAAAATTGGCACACATGTTGTATAATCAAATTTTAAATAGCCATCTTTTCCTTCTTTTACTACATTCNTGGCACACATGTTGTATAATCAAATTTTAAATAGCCATCTTTTCCTTCTTTTACTACATTCTGCCATTCATCTGGCATCTTTTTCGTTTCCATAAAATCATTAGCAATAAATCCAATACACGATTTGCCTTGCTGTCTGTCATCATTAAAATGATATGTTTTCGGTTTAATATACTTTATTAACTCTACTGCTTTTTTACTATTTACTTCTGTTATGTCTTTCTTTAATCTTTTATCCGATGAAGGAATTAACGACCCTGTATATGAAGGTCACCATAAACATCAACACCTGTTGTTGTTGCGTCTAATGTTGATAAGTTATTATTACTTAATCTTATCCATCCGTTGTCATCTGGATTGTTTATTAATACTCGTTGCTGTCCTGNTTCGCTTCGCTTAATGATAACTCCGGTGTGCTTCCTATCGTTCCAATAATAAAATTAATTGCTCTGTCTGTGTCTCCATTTCTTATATCTAGATCATAATCACTACCGTTTAAAGTTTCTTTTATCTTTTATTGCTGATGAATGTTGAAAATAAACACCACCCCATACATCTAAATCTGCTTCTGCTGTTATTTTCCCTATACTGTTAAAAGTCTGATTATTCGTAACTGCTCTATTGATAGTAATNTACATCTAAATCTGCTTCTGCTGTTATTTTCCCTATACTGTTAAAAGTCTGATTATTCGTAACTGCTCTATTGATAGTAATTCCGTTAGTGTCGTTTAGTTGAAGTGCTATAGTCCCCGAATGATAAGATGCATTATATTGTCTTCCTATTCCAACTGTTGCTGTTGTAGTGCTTCCTATTCTTAAGCGATAATCACCTCCTGTGTCGTGCAATATCATCTCTCAGGGTAAACGACCTTTGCTTGGGTTCATACATCTAAAATTTCTATTTTTAAATTCAAACACTCCTTGTGTGTCTCTAACTCTCAAATTATAATTGGAGTCTCCACTATTTCTAAACATATCCACGCCCGTTGTTGGTCATTGAATATCTCCTGTTATATTTGTTAAATTCAAATTACCTATCACTTCTAAATCTGTCGCTACTCTTGCTTGGTTAAAATTACTTACACCGCCAACATTTAAAAATATGATGAATTATATTGAACTCCTATACCCACCTGCGCTGTTGTTTGACTTCCGATTCTTAAACGGTAATCACCTCCTGTATCGTGTTTATAGTAAAGACAAGGTAAACGACCTTTGCTTGGGTTCATACATCTTAAATTTCTGTTCCTAAACTCCCACACGCCTTGTGTATCTCTAACACGCAGTGTATAATTAGCATCACCTGACTTTCTTATGATGTCGCTACCGGTTGTAGGAACTGCAATGTCACCTAATGTTAAACTTTGTATTTTAACACTGTCTGACGGATTTACATCCAATGCTGTTAAACTGTCATCACTTGTAGCATTAGCAATAGTTTTATTTCCTTGTAAAGTTATATAATTTGAAGCATTTTTAAATTGACTTACGACTTTATCGCCTCCTCCTGTTTGATTACTGAATAATAATCCTGCTACTGGATTGGCACTAAATCTATTTGTGAAGTCTGATTTGGGAACTCTTAGGTCTAGTAGATTATCAATATCTGTATCACTATAACCCCCTCCACCAGTATTAGCATCAATATAAGTTTTATCATAATAATTTGCTTGTGTTTGTGTTATTGAATAATAATTTGAAAATGTTGTATCAACCTCACTTTTATTATAGTAATTAACAGATAACTGGGCATTAGTCTGGTAATTAGTTGAGAAATTTGTGTCTATTCGTGTTGATGTGTAATAATTAGTAAATGTAGCGTCTGTTTCTGTTTTATTGTAAAAGTTGCTACTTAAAACGGTATTAGTTTGATAATTGTTAGTCAAGTCATCACTAATGGCATTAATATTATTAAAATTTTGTAGTTGCTTTGTGTTTAAAACTGCTATCGCGTCAGTATTTACTGTTATATCCGCTGCAAAGTTAAGATTGTGAAGGTCTGTTTTTGTTGCATAAATTTGTGAAAAGTCTGTTCCACTTACAACAATATTATCTGCTGTTAATGTGTTTGTATTATTCAGTGTTAGTGTCATTAGTTAATATTAATAAAATAGATAATTATTTTATTAATATTATTAATTTTCGTTTTGTTGATAATGATTATCTCAAAATCAGTCAAAAACTTTTAAACCAAGGTCACGTATCTCTAATATTTGCTCACTCAATAGAGTAATATAAATATTATCAGGCATAGCAGTAGTTGTTATTGATGCATTTGCTGGTTTAACTTTTACTAACATCTGTTGTCCAGCGCGTGTATTAATTCCAGTATATGAACTAAGTCCGTGAAAAAGTTTACTTTTGGGTTTATGTTTAACTGCCAGTGCTATTTGTCTAAAATCAATTGACATTGAATGTTGATGAAACATTGGAAGATTTAATGCCTTTCTTAAGTGGTATTAGCAGTCTTGAAGTGATGTAATCGGATACTCGGCATATAGTTTAGAACCCAATTGTATTTGCATTTGTAAATCAAAACTATTGTCATAAATTCCTTCAGTTTGTTCGTCTGATTGTTGTTGTGGGTGATAGAAACGACAAAATTCTTTGTCACAGTATTCGTAACCGGTGCTTGGGTCTCCTTCTTTGTAAAATGTANTTGTTGTTGTGGGTGATAGAAACGACAAAATTCTTTGTCACAGTATTCGTAACCGGTGCTTGGGTCTCCTTCTTTGTAAAATGTAATGAATGATGCAACTAATTTTGATACTGAACGGACGACTTGGACATTAATTAGTTGTGCCTTTTACTGATTGAGATTGTGTAATATAAGTTGTATAAGTAATGGGTAGGCCTTTTCCTTCTAAAAGATGTTTGACATATTCATTATTTACATTATTATCAAGGGTGCAAACATCACAAACAACACGAGCATTATTAATTTCCCAATCAACGCTTNATTATTATCAAGGGTGCAAACATCACAAACAACACGAGCATTATTAATTTCCCAATCAACGCTTGTATTTCTAAATTCAGCGTCTGCTTCTGTGGCAGGATTAACATCAGTTACAAACCTATTCCCTACGGCATCTGCCGTTGTAACATCTTCAGGGTTAATTACACAATCGGTAGCATTAGTCACTAATTCTAATTCAATTGTTAAATTGCCCATATATTTTAATNATTCCCTACGGCATCTGCCGTTGTAACATCTTCAGGGTTAATTACACAATCGGTAGCATTAGTCACTAATTCTAATTCAATTGTTAAATTGCCCATATATTTTAATGGTAAATACTTAAGTTGACTGAATAACCACATAAGGGCTTAAATCCAACAATCATTTTATCCTTAAAGCCTTGACAAGTTAAACCATTAACTTCATGTTTTAATCTTGTATCGCTGTCATTCACGAGAGTTTTAATTTCATCANTGTAGCCGAACCCTTCGTTTGCTTCATCTTTTCGTGCTCCTTGAGACATCATTTTAGAGAACATATGATGAACTCGGTTATAATTATCAAAATCTTCTACAACCTGATTACCTGCTATAATTCGCATTCGTCTGAAAAAACTATAAGGAGGAGATAATGGACGAAGTTTGTTATTATATGTTCCAGGGTCAAGATTTTGTAATGTAAAAAATATTCTTACGCTTTGAGGGTCTAACCAAGCATTATCTTCTGCGTTTAATGAAAATTTCAACACACGATTACCACTTGTAGGTTTATAAATATTTGAACCAGACGGCCAAAATGTAACACTTCTTCTATCAGTAATATAACTTGAACCTTTGTTTAATTTAAATGAGAGGTTGTCAATGAGNTAGGTTTATAAATATTTGAACCAGACGGCCAAAATGTAACACTTCTTCTATCAGTAATATAACTTGAACCTTTGTTTAATTTAAATGAGAGGTTGTCAATGAGAATATCTTCAGGTGCACACGTTTCCATAATATATAAACAAAAGTAGAAATTAAATTTATACAATTACTCAAATACATTAAACTTAAACTTAATATTTTCTTGTTTCTTGGCTTTATTCTTAACTTTAATTTCATTCACGGTGTCGTTGCCTTCATTTTGTTCTATGAGTTTCCTTACCTCTTCGTAAGCGTTTTGTTTGAACTTCTTCTCTTTCGGTTTCTTTTCCATCTGNCTTCATTTTGTTCTATGAGTTTCCTTACCTCTTCGTAAGCGTTTTGTTTGAACTTCTTCTCTTTCGGTTTCTTTTCCATCTGTTCATATGTTGTGGCTTTGTAAGAGAACATTATTATTCTTATTGAGATGTTAATTAAATTGATCCAAAAACTCATCCGTTGTTATAGGTAAATTTCCTGGTTTGTTATGAACATTGCCTATATCTTCATAAGAATGATTTTGTAGCGGGTCTAACGTTGATTTATTTATTGTTAAACTGCCACTATCAAACATACTAACGGGATCACCTGCCTTTCTTATTCTTAGATTAGTCCCTGCATCTTCTGGCGACTGACTTGAAACAAAGGCGAACCATAAGACCTTGAACGGAATATATTTCCATAATCATCGTTAATCTGTTGACTAACCGCACTGGCGAGACTGTGTGAGATGACGTCGGTAATTCCATAATGTTTCTTACCNTATTTCCATAATCATCGTTAATCTGTTGACTAACCGCACTGGCGAGACTGTGTGAGATGACGTCGGTAATTCCATAATGTTTCTTACCGTCAATTTCAATCGCGCCGTCTTGAATGAATCTATCAACATATTTGTATCTTTTGGTGTGTCTCGTTTGATAAAGTGGTAATTTTAGATCATCATAAACATCTCTCCCGCTTTTAGTTCCTGCTATGTATACTACCATTTTGATAAATCCCATCGGGGTTTTCGTATGCTAGTTTCAACCCTTGAGTATCAGTTAAGAAGGTCTCCGTCCCTGCTAATTCTTCACTTACTTCATTGTGAATGTTGCTTCTCGTGTTGGGTGCTTCGTATGGTTCAAAATCATCTTTCCGTTTGTGTTTANCCGTCCCTGCTAATTCTTCACTTACTTCATTGTGAATGTTGCTTCTCGTGTTGGGTGCTTCGTATGGTTCAAAATCATCTTTCCGTTTGTGTTTAAACATTATTAAAATAGACTATAAAAAATTTTATCATATAATAATAATGCTCAAGTTAGAGAAGGTTTATATTGACAGCTACTATAAAGTAGGTGGCACTTCATCAAATTTTACTATTGATCTACCGGAAACCGTGCAGTTGGAAGAGAATATGCTATGTCAAATACACGAGGTAAGCNTCAAATTTTACTATTGATCTACCGGAAACCGTGCAGTTGGAAGAGAATATGCTATGTCAAATACACGAGGTAAGCATCCCCCATTCTTGGTATTCAATCAACAGCACGAATAATAATTTTATACTTTAGACATCAGGTTATACCGCCTGGAGTTATCGCGGGGATCACTTATCGCAAAATATCCATACCAGAAGGCAATTACACAGCGGTGGATTTGGCACAAACAATTGAAATAGCACTTAATTTACTGGTTGATACAGTTGATAGACCCAACACNTCGCAAAATATCCATACCAGAAGGCAATTACACAGCGGTGGATTTGGCACAAACAATTGAAATAGCACTTAATTTACTGGTTGATACAGTTGATAGACCCAACACTTATTCAATAAGCTATAACAGTTCCACTAACAAATATACATTCAGTTCCAACTATTCTACGGTCATCTTTGTTGTTTTAACTGATGGGGAAGTAGCACCATTAGCAGGTAGTGTTAGTGATCCGGTTGATGTAAATAACTTAAGTTCAATNAAATATACATTCAGTTCCAACTATTCTACGGTCATCTTTGTTGTTTTAACTGATGGGGAAGTAGCACCATTAGCAGGTAGTGTTAGTGATCCGGTTGATGTAAATAACTTAAGTTCAATGAACCGAGTAATTGGAAACACAACCCCCGCTACTGATGCTTATACAAATGTAGCGCCTTATGTGACTAATTTTGTTGATTTGGTTCCTTTCAAGAATTTATTTATATTTACATTGTAACGAAATAAGCAGCTACAACCAATTAACAGTGGCGGGCAATTCAAGCATAGTCAAAAAAGTCCCAGTAAATGTTCCCTATTTAGGTGTCATTAACGATAATGAATTAAGCGCCGAAGATTATATTAATGTATCAGGTAAAATGCTACGCCGATTGAATTTTAGACTAACTGACCACCTTAACCAAATTGTAAATTTAAACGGGGTGGATATTTCGTTTACACTAACATTTTTTAGGGGTTAATAAATATCTAATTAGAAAAACCTAGACTATATCAATAATGAGTAGTGAAGAGGTTAATGGGGTTAAAAATGAAGAAGCAACCGAAACAGTAGCAAATGAAATTATTGAAGAAGCACCAGAAGAAGAAATTAAAGAAGCCACTGAAGAAACATCTACAGAAGAACAACCAACAGCAAAAGCAAAACCAAAAGCAACGCCGAAGAAACTAGCGAGAACTGTCAAAGTGGTTGAGCTAGTTGAATGTAACGCCTGTAATAAAAAGATGTTGCCGAAAAGTTTAAAAAACACACACCCCCATTATTGCAAGGGGCAACCAACAGAAACACTACCAGTAAATAAGCAGAAGGCAAGTTATGGATCTAAGGTAGAACAAAAACTAAGAAAGGAAGTAGAAGAAGAGATGAGGAAGAAATACGAAGTGAAAAATGTTCCAAGTCTTCCAAGTTCTGACAAACAAGTGGAACAAGAAAAGCCTGTAAGAATGAAAGAAGCAGTGAGACAACCAACAGCAACAGAATTACTACAACAGTCGTATAATGAAATGAAAAGGTTAAGGNGACAAACAAGTGGAACAAGAAAAGCCTGTAAGAATGAAAGAAGCAGTGAGACAACCAACAGCAACAGAATTACTACAACAGTCGTATAATGAAATGAAAAGGTTAAGGCAACAAGAAAAACAAGAAAAGATAAATCGGTTTAAAACAAGCATGTTTTAAATTATTGTTAATAGTAATTTTTATCTAAAATAAAAAATGAGTATGTTTAAAAGCAAAGCGGAATTCAAACGCAAACCCCAAGTCCAAAGATACTACGATATTGATGATACATTCGGTGTTGCTTCTCGTAGGAAGTATATGAATGATATGAAAATGAGGATTGAAGAAGCNCAAACCCCAAGTCCAAAGATACTACGATATTGATGATACATTCGGTGTTGCTTCTCGTAGGAAGTATATGAATGATATGAAAATGAGGATTGAAGAAGCCGAGAACCGAGGTAAAAATGTTAGACTACGCAATGATTGGCTACAACATCAGAAGAAGAGTATTTACCAAGGAGAACTAGATGATATTAACAGACAATTAGAGAGGCCGATGATGCCAGTTAGAACAAAGGAGGAACTAGAAAAGAGACAAAAANCTAGATGATATTAACAGACAATTAGAGAGGCCGATGATGCCAGTTAGAACAAAGGAGGAACTAGAAAAGAGACAAAAAGAATTAAAAAATATAATGGCGGAAATAATCTAATTTGTATTGTATGATTAAAACATTAAAATCTGACCTAAGACTTAGACCGACCTACGATGAACTGATAGGTATGATTGAAGAGCAAGGCGATCCCAACCGACCGCCCATTGATCAAGTTATTGACAGAAGGGCTACCTTATTTAGAAACAATCAGTTTGGTAGTCAATTTGATAACGTTGATTTTCTAGGCTTGAAGAAACACGAAGAAGACAAAGTGAAGGAAGACTTAAGACAAGCCGAACTCAGAAAAACGGCAATGGCGACAGGTTCATCAATGGGAGTGTTGAGTTATGATGGTAGAACGCCGGTAGGTGCTTATAANTGATGATTATCGGATGACACTAGATCAAATTAACAGAGTAAGAGCAGAATTAGACGCTGGGTTACAAAGACAACAAGAGGCACAACAGGCATCATCATCAACAGTTAGAAGTGATTTAGTCGAAGCACATAGTCAATCTTTGCCTATAGGTGTTACTGTTCATTCATTCAATAGCAACAGATGAAGAAGAAGAAATGCCACCTTTGGAATATGGAAACACCTACTGAAGTAGCAGAGGAGGGGGAAGAAGAAGAAGAAACCGATGATGATGAAACACAAGTGCCCCCACAATCTAGAAAACATAAGGAAACAGTAGATTATAATGAAAATATTGAAAGATGGAGACAAGAAGACATATCAGTAGATGACATACTGTATCAATTACATTTAAGACGAATAAAACTAACGGAAGAGCAAGAAGAGGAAATGGACAAACTTAAAATAAAAGGAAAAGGCAAAACACCAACTAAAAAGGATTATTTACTAAATTTTGTGGAAAGACTTATTCAAACGGGTAAGTGGGCGGATGAAGTCAATGACCAACTTTTAAGAAGTAGGATGGAAGANCAACTAAAAAGGATTATTTACTAAATTTTGTGGAAAGACTTATTCAAACGGGTAAGTGGGCGGATGAAGTCAATGACCAACTTTTAAGAAGTAGGATGGAAGAATGGACGCATATGAAGAAAGGAAAAGGCAAAGGTATGATCAGAAAAGCGTTTGAAAGCGCGGGGAGTGCTTTACTAGGTGCAGGTAAGGAAGTCGCAAAGGATGCATTAATCGCGGGTGCTCAAAGTGCTGTTATGAGTTTGTTATAATATAAATCAATATATATNGCGTTTGAAAGCGCGGGGAGTGCTTTACTAGGTGCAGGTAAGGAAGTCGCAAAGGATGCATTAATCGCGGGTGCTCAAAGTGCTGTTATGAGTTTGTTATAATATAAATCAATATATATATATATGTTAAAACTTAGACCCACATACGAAGAAATATTAAGGGAAGCGAGAACAAGAAGATTAAGAATATTACCAGAAAGGGAAAGAAGAACACAACAAGGAATGTTACTAGATGAGGTGGATTTTGACGACTTTGACCTAGGTAAATATGATAAAAAGATCATAATGACTAACGAGAACCCTCAAAAAGGAACGCAAACTGATTTATTTAGTGACCATTCTTCATACTCATCTACATCGGAAAGTTTGAANAGATCATAATGACTAACGAGAACCCTCAAAAAGGAACGCAAACTGATTTATTTAGTGACCATTCTTCATACTCATCTACATCGGAAAGTTTGAAGACAGCAATTGAACCAGACAAAGAATCTAAGAAGAACAACAGGTTGAGAGTGAGCACTCAATACAAACAAGTAAATCAAGTAGTAAATCAGAAGAACAAGAACAAGAACAACAACAATCATTGATGAGAAGATTGATTGATAGTTTGTTTGAGGAGGTGGAAGTAGAAATGCCAATATCAAGACAAACAAGTAATGATAGTGGAGCAAGGGGAAACAATGAACCAATGCCTACTAAAAGAGATGAAACACCCATACAATCAAGTTCATCATCATCATCATCAAATAGTAGAAGTGTTTTATTACCAGTTGAAAGTGCCCCTATTAGCGTCAATAGTTCAAGAAGCCCAACTATAGAATATGTTGATGAAGAAGATTTGCCTGT
>BGNK01001464.1:31018-107543 GCA_003297005.1 Symbiodinium sp. clade A Y106 | reverse complement strand
GTTCGTTTGTTGTCTTCTTTTGCTTGTGCCATTCTCTGACCTAGTTGTTCTTTATCCTTGTGCTTGTCGTATATTTTATTATATTCTTTTTCCGCTTTAGTTTTTTCTTTGTCTGTTTTGCGGTGGTGAGTTTCCTAATTAAGTTGTCTGCTGTGGTGAATTGGGCAATCTTACGATCTGAATATAAGTTAATTATGTTTTGAACTTTTGTTCTTGTGTCTTGGTTGGCGCGGTTTCGTCTGTTGTTATAAAATGTTTGTAGTGATTCCGTATTACGCTTAACGGCTTTGGACATATACTAATATAATTAAACTATATATTTAATTTCCCTGTAAATGAATTTTTCTGAAGATTGTTTTAAAGAAAATTCATCTAAAGAAAAAAATATATAGTATAGTAATATGAGCAAGAAGCCCGAGGATATGACAATAGAAGAAATCAAGGAACAACTCGCTATATACAACAGACTGTATTATCACAAGCGCAACAAAGACGAGGCATACATGCAAAAGAAACGGAATCTGCACAAAGACACAACCAGAAAAACAAGATCAAGGAGTATGAAGAAGCTAACAATATCAGACTGAAGCCCGAGGAGATTAATGATGAATTGCTATCAGAAATATTGAATGCAAAGAAGCCGATGGAGCCCAAGCACGGTTCGGTAAAATATGACATGAAGAACTGCAAGATCATAATGCCGATTTTCCGAATGATGATTTAATTTAGTTATTAAATCATTATTTTCTTTTGTTTTTATATGAGCGAGAAGCAAAAACTTATTAGTGATGTGTATTTTGATCGCCAGGCGTTTGGCTCAAAAAGCCGGACTTTAGAAGAAGCACGGGAGAAAGATAAAACCATCACGATGTCTGATATTAACGAGTTTTTTTTAGGAAAAATGTTGATCAAAAGCGAAAGCCCGTCGGTTCAAACAGCTTTGCCGCCCCGCATTCAGCATACGAGTATCAGATGGACTTATTTTTTCAACGACTTGAAAGATCAAAAGTTTAGAGTAGGAATGTTAATGATTGACATATTTGATAAGTTTATGCACGTGGTGGCAATTAAAGGCAAGAAAGAAGAAGATTTGGCAAGTGGGATGATTGAGTGCTTAAACAAGATGGGAAAGAAACCAAAAATAATTTATACAGACGACGAAGGACGTTACTTGTTCCTCCGTTATGTTTGCATAAATGTCCTTGTCTTGTATCAACATCATAGAACTAGGGCGCATCCAAATTTTAGCGAGAGGGCCATTAGGACGTTCAAAGATTTATTATGTCGCCGTGTTGAGGCTGATGAGAAAAAGGGTAAAAGCAATATTCAGTGGACGGACTATATTTTTGAAATATTATTAACATACAATAATAAAATGAAGCATTCCGCGACTGGATTCACCCCAAAGGATGCCAGAAAACCAAGCAATGAATTAAAAACTAAACTGCATTTAAATATGAATGCTAAGCGAAATCGGGTATATCCTGAATTACGTGTTGATGATGAAGTTAAAATATTTAGGAAGAGGAAACCCAATGAAAAAGAACGTGTATCAAATTGGTCACACAATGTTTATACCATAGAAAGAATTGACGAAAAATTGGGTCAAAAATATTATTATGTTGAAGGCTTTGATAGAGCGTATTTGCGATTTCTTGACAATTCGCACACTTCTTCGTCGACGCTGGTACCAACACCACACTGAAGAAACCGAACGGGGATGTCAGCTGCCGTCAACTTTAGATATGGGCAGTAAGACTTCACGGTTTTGTTTGGCTCCGTTTGTTTTCCATGCTCACATGCCCTGGCTGAAATTTGGCAGCGGGTCAATCTGGGTCTAGCTTTGTTCTTTGTTCGTGATGTTCACACATGGCACAATGCGCACATCAACCGGACAATGTGAACTGGGCTACNCTCACATGCCCTGGCTGAAATTTGGCAGCGGGTCAATCTGGGTCTAGCTTTGTTCTTTGTTCGTGATGTTCACACATGGCACAATGCGCACATCAACCGGACAATGTGAACTGGGCTACGCGTCAACAAAGTGTGGTGTGATAAGCTTCTAACTCACAAAGCGCTCGTAGAGTACTCGCTATGTTAATCAAATTAGTCTACGATGGATTCGAGCACTGCCATTGCGCATTCTCCGCATGGATAATTTGACCGATGCCGACTCCACTGCTCTTGGGTTGCAAGTTGCCATCGCAATTGTGCTGGTTTTGCTGACGACTTGTGTCTGNCATTCTCCGCATGGATAATTTGACCGATGCCGACTCCACTGCTCTTGGGTTGCAAGTTGCCATCGCAATTGTGCTGGTTTTGCTGACGACTTGTGTCTGGTTGGTGTGGAAGCTGCAAGCCACCCAGGGACAGCTGCAAACCACCGAGGGACAGCTGTCAAGCCACCCAGGGACAGCTGCAAACCACCGAGGGACAGCTGCAAGCCACCCAGGGACAACTGCAAACCACCGAGGGACAGCTGCAAGCCACCCAGGGACAGCTGCAAGCCACCCAGGAAGAGCGTGATAAAGTTGCTGGGACATGGTGGCACACAATGACGGACATTTCTACAGTAGATGTTGCCGCTGCAGACATTGATTTTTTCAGGCGTCAGAATTTGAGCCTAAAGTCGGCATGGTGCCCAGACGGCTATGAGAATGCCAAAGCGGGTGAAGCAACAAGCAGCGCTAGTCTGCAAGCCCTTTGGCTCTTCCCTTTTAGGTGGTGAAGGAAATGGTTTGAAGCGGGCTCATTTGTTGCCAAATAGTTGTGGCTGCGCGATGATCTGGGATACGTTGGTGAGGCAGATGTTGGGACGTGACGTGACACAGAGGAACGCATGGACGGCTATCCTAGGTGTCATGAAGGATGGGAAACGCTTTGGCTCGCTTCGGAATGCCAGCTTCAACTTTCTTGCTCTTGACGCAGAGGGTGATCTGCTTGACACGCGCCCGCAGCTCATGTTCCTTCCTGTCCTCGACATTGAGCAGCTGAGGTCTTGGAATGGCGCTGGCTATAATGCAGTGGTCATTGCAGCAAATGCATGGGGGTACCAACGTGCAGGTAGCTGCCAGGAGACGCAGTGTGCTGAAAGGCAAGCGCTGCAAACGGCTTTTGCTACATTTGCAGCTGTTGGGCGATCTCTGTGTAAGCTGTATNCGCAGTGTGCTGAAAGGCAAGCGCTGCAAACGGCTTTTGCTACATTTGCAGCTGTTGGGCGATCTCTGTGTAAGCTGTATGAAAAGGATTCGTTTTGCGGGCGGCTCGAAGTTCCCGCGGAAGCTAATTTTTCACGGTTCATGTGCCAGAACTTCCAGAGGCATGTCGCGAAGAACGGCTTGAGTGCACCAGTTTTCGAAGATGGCTTGCAGTTCCCTTACTGCTCCTTCGGTCGCAGTAGCAATCCAGATGAAGGCACCTTCCGCATATGATGAAGTTCGTCAACCGTTCCGGTCGTAGGACGCCCACACCCACTTCTGCTGCTTGCTCGCAGTCTAAATGCCTGGGCGAACATCAAACATGGTAGAACAGAGGAGCCAATGCGTTTTCTTCCAGCGTGTGCCCCCATCTCGGAGCCAGACTTGGATGAAGTGGAGTGGGATGTTTTTGAAAGCCTCGAACGGAAGCAGGTAAACCAACTGGGCATCAGCAAAGGAGTTGATGCAAACGGTTTCACCAATGCCGGGAACACCGGCTGATGTGACAGTCGCCACGGTGCTCAAAAAACGTGGCGGCCTTGTTCCGGATCTGCGTCCAACCGCTGAAATGTCGAGAGCCCCCTTAGTTTTGGCTGTAGCACTCGACCTATTACTGCCGTAGGGGTGTGGGTGAGTGTTGTTTTGTGGCTCGTCCTCGAATCGGCCGTGAACAGAAGATCATGCAGTCCTTTGCCAAACGAGCAGCGTTCCATTTTGCTCCGGCAGTGGTTTTACCCTTTACCCTAAACCCTGAACCAAATTCTATAAGGAACCCCTTGCCCAGTTTGGCTAATAATACCACCTTAGAGAATATAGATGGGGTAATTGGTTATTCCTATACTTGTATTGATAATGGGGAAGTAGCAGTGATATATCGGTGAAGTGTAGGGGGGACCCTAGGAATAATCATCTAGTGGGTTGACTGGTGGTATTATTACCCACACTGGGCGA
The DNA here is from genome assembly GCA_003297005.1 of Symbiodinium sp. clade A Y106. Taxonomy (NCBI): domain Eukaryota; class Dinophyceae; order Suessiales; family Symbiodiniaceae; genus Symbiodinium; species Symbiodinium sp. clade A. The sequence continues at coordinate 103,395 of BGNK01001464.1, read as the reverse complement.
GGGGGGTCCTAACTCATTATATGTAAGGGCCTTGATAGGGCTTCCGGTTTAGGCTTGACATGCAGAATGGGGTTTTGGAGTATATATATATGTATGTGTATATGTATATATATATATGTACGTAGTGTACAATATTGCGACTATGCCAGGGCACTACTAGGGGAGATTGTTGTTCTTTTTCGACCCCCTACAAGACGCCCGAAACCCTTAGTAGCTGAGTGGTAAGTTCTTGGGCCATGGTTGACATTTTCTGGTTCAGGGAATTCAGCAATTATCTGCTGTGGGATGGTTTTATTTGAGACCCTGGTGACATGGTGAACGTTCAATGAGAATTCTTATTGTGAGTTGCCGCTAACACGAAATATCATATGGCAAAGTCAAGAGCAAGAGAAAGAGAGCCGGAAATCCATGGCAGAACACTCGTAACCCTACGTGCTAAGCCCTCTTCAAACTATAACTGGAACCCTGCTCATTAATCAAGCCCTAAATCTCAAGACTCCCATACTTAGCCAGACTGGTAAGACTTGGCACCAGATCGCGAAGCAGGAGCTTGCTTTGAAAAAGCCTCGTCAGGCCAAAGCTGAATCAGGGCTTGGGGTTTAGGGTTTTCCGGTCCCTCAGGCTTGAAAAGACAAAAACATGGACCCAAAGCATTGAAACCCACCCCACCACCCCATTGCAGGGATATGTCCTTCAAGGCTTTCTGCTGGGGTGGTTGCCGGTACTATCCTTGGCTTCACGGATTCACGGCTCAAGTACTTATGACTCCAGTACTATTGGCGCCATTGCAGGTTCCCGAAGCCACAAGGCCACAAGGGTTGGCACCCTAGCATTCCGGTCATGGATGTGGTTTCTGACGTGGTTAATGTTTGACTTCTGAAAAGCATTAGACATGCTAGACTGGTTCTTCTTGTTGCCATCAGACTTCTTGCAAGGTTTACTGCATATACTACTCTTGTTTTGCAGTTGTAGCCTCTACAACTGTGGCATACTCCGATTGGGCTTAGACCCTCTGTGTCACGGTCCCAAAGCTGTCCGAGCCATGTGGCGTTTGCTGCGCCAAGCACGGTTGCAAGTGGCAGTCCGACATGCACCTGGATTAGAATTAGGGTTGCTGTTGTTTAGGGCTTAGAGTTTACGGTTAGGGGTTTAGGACTTTTAAAGGTTTAGGTAGAAGGCCTTTTACCCATGTTTTAGATCGTTTTGTGTTTATGTATGGGTCGCCTTTACTAATATTGATTGATTGTCCCATTGCTTAAGGGCTTAGGTACTTAATGTTCATTGGATCGATCAGTCTGAGCGTTTCAGTTTAGGGGTTAGTTTAGCTGGGATTTTGGAATTGCGCGGCTGGGTTTGGGGTGTAGGCTTCTCTTGAACTCTAGGTTTGAAGCTTATCATGGCCAAGCCATAGCACGTTGGTAGCTTTAAGAGGGCCATAGTCTGGAATTCCAAGAGTCCTTGCGATCCTCATCCCGAATCTGCAAAGTTCAGAGTCTAGACCCTAAACTCTTTCAAGAATCCTGCAAAACCTGCTCCTTATGCCTTATGTGCCATACCTATGGAGTCATACCCTACCCCTTTTTTAAGGGTACCTACTTTTCCATATTGCAAATCCTAGCCATAAAACTAGGTATCCCAAACAAGGGGGTAGGGTACGACCCTGTAGGTACTGCCCTAAACTTCATGAGGTCGAGACGATGATCTGCCTCAGGTTAACTTCAATCGCAAGCTCTTTAAAGAGTTCGTTTCAGGGTGCAAAAAGGGTTGCTTTAAGTGTTCTATGATAGCCAAGGGGGTCCATGTATGGGTAGTTCTCTAAATTAGGTCCCTTTTTCGGGTCGCCAAATGGAGAAGCGCAAGGGAGCTAACCTGCCGATCCCAATCAACATGCTCCGCAGCGGGGAAGTGGGGAAGCCTTTACCCGTAGGCCCCATAGTAGTTCCTTTTTGGGATTACCTTATAGGATTCCAAATATGAACCCCGCAAAGGAACTACTCTGGGTCCTATGGGTAAAGCCCCTGCCGCCAGGAGACCGTTCGGCCGTTGCCGGAATGTCCTTATAGGGACCCAAAAAGCACGTAAGCATACTTCATTATAAGGGGAGTTTATATGGGATATCCCTATCTTTATTTTTGCTTATGTGCTTTTTTGCTCGATACGGCCGCGAGTGACCCGAATTTGGTACAGGTTCCGACAGAGGTGGTCAACGGGATCCTCGATGCAGGGATCCGCCTGGATCAATATCACAAAGACGGCTGCAGGGCTTTTCAATAGCCCGCCTCGACGAGCACCAGGCAAGCGCTACAAGTGCACCTGTGGCCTGAGCAGCTTGAAGAGCCTCCGTCAGCGGCAGGATGCCGCGCCCAAGCCTGATCGAGCAAAGCGGCGCTCATTGTCGGCAGCGCAGCTGAGCCGGCACATGAAGAAGATGAAGAAGCAGTGTGCCTGGGGATTTCACTAATGACTCTAAAAACCTTAAAGCATCCTAATCCCTACACTTCAAACCCCAATAGTACCCTTATAGTAACCCTTCAGCATCCCTTACAGGATCTTTTAACGAATCCCTTCAAAGATCTCTTAAAGGAACCCCTAAAGCCGAGCTTCGGCTCGAGGCCTGCCGGCCCCGGATTCGGCCCTTGCAAGCGGCGGGCTTCAGGCCGTCCTGAAGCCTGGGCTTAAGGTTTAGGGTCTAGGGTTTAGGGTTTAGGGTTCGTTAAGGGGATCCGTTAAGAGTTACTACAAGGGTACGATTAGGGTTTAGGGTTTAGGGTTTATGGGTTTATGGGTTTATGGGCTTTAGCAGGCTTACCTTCACATTTTTACATTGTTAGGGTTGAGTTTCGGGACTAGGGGTGTAAGGCCTCAGAGGTTTAGGCCCTTAAGGGTTTAATTAGGCCGCCAAACCCCAAATCCCTCAAACCCTAAACCCCCTAAACACCTAAACCCCTAAACCCCAAAACTCTAAACGCCTAAACTCCTGAATGCCCTAAACCCCTGGAGCCATCAGCGTGGATTCGGACCGCAACTCCGGAACCCTTGTTGGTCAAGTTCATGGTCTATCCTGAAAGGCTAGCACCGTACTTTCTGAAGCGGTTTCCTTTGTAATCGGTGAGCGATAGGTGTCACAACGCGGATCAGCAGCAACCAGCCCGAAGACACCGAGAAACTTTCATGTTGATGCTGGTCTGTCATCTTGGGTTTAGTGCTTGGGTGTTGAAGCTTTATAAGTTTGCAGGTTTCTCGTCAAACCCAAACACTACAAGCCCTACATTCTCGGCTGCCTTCTGAAGCCACTGCTTCCCTTCCAAAGCCCAACCCTCATCCAATGTAGGGGCTTGAAATATCCTGAAACACCGATGACCAACATTTGTTCTTGAAGCTCCTGGGTACAACTAGACTCTAACATATTACACAACCGGCCCCTCTCTTACCCTTACGGCTCCAAGCAGCCATGAGCAACCCCGAGCCCCAAAACCCTGCTCCCTGGTTCCTAGTGGGGAATGGGGGAAGGGATCCCCATGATAGTCCCTTAAGGCCCCCTATGGCAGCCCTACAGCCAATCCGCCCATTCCCTACTAAGAACCAGGGAGCCTAAACCCTAAACCCCTAAACCCTGAACCCCTAAACCCCTAAACCCCTAAACTAAGAACCCGGGAGAACCCTCTAGCGGCCAGGGGCTTCTCAGCGCCGCCAGGCGCAGAAACCTGCCTCTGTCGTTTCAGCTGTTTTGGGAGTCTCGGTCTCAGGGCTTAGACTTTGGGCTTTAGACTCTGGGAGTTCGGGTTTAGGCTTTTTGTGGCCTTTAGGGCTTCGGATTAGGGTTTATTTAGGGCTTCGGATTAGGGTTTCTTTAGGGCTTCGGATTAGGGTTTCTTTAGGGCTTCGGATTAGGGTTTCTTTAGGGCTTCGGATTAGGGTTTCTTTAGGGCTTCGGATTAGGGTTTAGGGTCTAGGGTTCAGGATTTTGGGCTTTTGGGGCTTTGGGCTCTGAGGGTTTTAGGGTTTAGGGCGTAGGGCCGGCACAGGATGTGCGGAGAGCATCTGGAGTTGTAAGTTTTTTTTGCCGGCAGGGATATGCATGGGGCTTATGATCAGGCTTGTCATATTGAAGTGTGTGTTTCACGGGTGTACAAGATATGAGCCCTAAGCCCCGGCGGGAGAGTTTCAACCCGAAGTGTCGGCCGAAGGAGACAATACCTGAAACCCAAAGCCTGCTTGAGGGTCTAGACCCGTGCATGGTGGAGTTTTAGGGTTTAGGGTTTAGGGTTTTTACATTATCACGGCTGATACAACTTGCAAATTCTGTCGGGGATCCCGAAAATTAGGTGGCAGCATTCAGGCCTTCAAACCTAAGCCCGAAAAGCCTCAACTGAATGACCCCAAGTATACCAACCCTCAACCCTGAACCTAGTGGTAGAAGATCAGGTAACCTTTAACCTTTTGGGGTAGTAGGATCCCTATATAATCCTTATATTATGAAAAAGGTTAACCTTTGGTTCCCCATGATACCCGACAAGTAGGTGAACCCTAACAGTCGGCATGTCCGCATGCAGCGCTGAGCATATGCGGGCATGTTGGCAACAAAGCCCTTATAGGGCATGCGGCACGAGCCAAGGGCTATCCTCGTACACTCATGGAAGTTCATGTTCAAGCTCCAGAGGGTCCATATACACTAACTATTATGGAAGTAGGTCCCCAAAACCATTATTACTAACCCTAAACCCTAAACCCTAAACCATTATTATGATGGTCTTTTGCGGCCCAATTCCATCCATATTGGTAGTATACAAGGACCCTGTGAGGCTGAGTTGACATGGGAGTTTCCGAAAACAGGGGACAAAGTATCCTAATGTAGTGCCCTAAATAGTAGGATCCTGATTATAAGGACCCCCAAATAAGGTACCCCGAATTTTCGGAAACTCTCACATGGTCTTGCGTTCCAGAGCCCACATGTCGAAGCTAGCTGCAATACGAGCCAGCGTGCAGTTCCCCTTGGGTGGTTGTCAAAATTAGGGCCCCCTTTTGGGTACCCTAAATATTAGGTGCCGTATTATGACCCTAATCTTGACAACCACCCACTCTCTTCCAGTTTCGCGTTTTCTGGGCCCTGGCCCTAGGCACTTTCAACCTCTCTTCAAGCCGGAAGTTTTTATCTTGTCGCTTGTTTGGCATCGGTCTCGAGTCTGCCTTTCCCTTCAGATGGATCCTACGGCGTACGGCTCAGTTTCTTCTCCAGCTGAGCAGCATTTACTCTGTGGTGTTGAGTTCGTTCTTCGAGTCGGCGAAGCCCTCTCGACCTGAACGGATGTTGGTTCTGTGGGCCTGTCTTGCTTTGCTAGCCTCACTCCTTTCGGAAGATGGAAGACCTTGATGCTTTTCTGCCGCTTGCCAGACTGGTGTTGCACTGGAGGAAGATGAAGCAAACACAAACCCTAAGCGGCCCTAAACCCTAACTCCTAAACCCCTAAACTCCAAATAGTATTAAGTAGTATCCGAATACTACCACCCCTATAGTATAGCCTTATAGATTCTAGATCCCTTAAAGGAACCTACCCCAAGCCCTTTCCAAGAGACGCAGCCTGAGGAATAAGATACCCGTAATTTTCGGAAACTCTAAACTCTAAACCCTTATAGAGCCCTTTAAAGGAACCCTTATAGTACCCTCTTAGTAACCTTTAAGGGAACCCTTATAATTACCCTTATAGTAACCCTTTAAGGGAACCCTTATATGCTAACCGGGGAGGCCCTTACCAAGAGGATCGCGACCAAGCTCGGGAGTTCGTGATCGAGCGTCGGGAGCCCTCAGCTTTGAAGTCTTTGGGGGTTGGTGGGTTTAGGGGTTCCTTTAACGGGATCTATAGGGTACTATAGGGCGTCATAGGGTTTAGGGTTTAGGGGTTTAGGGTTTTGGATTTGGGGTTTTGGGTTCAGGGTTTAGGGTTACAATGTGGGGTCAGTGTTTAGGGTTACCACGAAGGGGTGGTTGCCAAAATTATGGTCCCTTTTTGGGTCCCTATTGCAATACGGCACCTATTATTTAGGGTACACAAAAAGGGAGCTTAATTTTGACAACTACCCAAATATTGGACCACAGATCAGCTTTGCTTTGAGCTGTCAAGTTCTTGCTTCTGAGTTCGTGTGAGTCTGGGGTGAAGGGCTTAGATGTTATGCGGCTCACGGTCTAAACCCTAAACCCTAAACCCTAAAACCCTAAACCGCCAAACCCCAAACCCTAAACCTAAGCTGCCAAACCCTAAACCCCCCCCCCTTCAACCCTGAGCCCTAAGCCGTTTTTTTACGTAAGGAGTCTGAGGTTCGGGGTTTGGGGGCTTTAAGGGCTTTCGAGTAGCGAGGTTTAGAGTTGTAAGGTTTGGAGTTTAGGGTTTAGGGTTTAGATTTTAGGGTTTAGGGTTTAGAGTTGTAAGGTTTAGAGTTTAGAGTTTAGGCTTGGATTCGGGTTCTAGGATCAGCAAGACTGAGTTTAGAGTTTAGGGTAGTGGGGTTGTGGTCGGGGGCGTTCGGGTCGGTCAAGGGTTTGGGCAAGTTCCCAGGCCCCCGGGAGGATCCAAAAAGTAGATCCCTTAAGGGGGTTCCTATAAAGTACCCTTTAGTAGCTAGGGTCCCAAATTGGGGGATCTACTTTTTAGATCCTCCCGGGGGTCTGGGTTTGGGCTGGCTCAAGTTGGAGAGGTCAGGGGTCTGACTGTTTTGGTTTGGGTCGTGAGCTTCCGGTGAAACCGGAAGCGATACACCCTCCGCCCCTCAACCCTATACTGGGTTCTTGCTAAGGAATTTAACTTAAGTCACTTTGATAGGGATCCATAGTGAAGAACCTGGTTTCCTTATAATCGTAGCCTATATTACATCATATTACATCCCTTAACAAGAACCCCCTTTTTAGGGTTTAGGGTTAGGGGTCAGGGCTCAGGGCCTCGACACTCCAAAGCGTCAAGCTGCCTAGGCCTCCCAAGCCGGAAGTAAACGCAACCCTCAGCCCCTGCGCCCTACACCCCAAACTCTAAAGCCTAAACCCAAGGCGTTTCAACATCCTGAGCCGCACATGCCCGTAAACCCCGAAGCCAAAACTACCTGCGCTAAATGCCGTAATCATAAACCACCGTAGACCCTCCTCAACTTCTGCACTCTTTCGGAGCGAGGTGGGTACTCGCCGGCCGTTGCGGATGGCATCCTCACGGCACTGGTCTCTCCAGGACTGGGTTCAGGGCGAAAGAAGGTATTTTGGGATTCAGTGGATTCGAGTTGTTTGTGGATTTGAGTTCGGGCTTTTGGTAGGTTTTTGGTGTTGGGGTTTTAGGGTTCGGGGCTTAGGGTTTTTGGGGTGTAGGGTTTATTCAGGAACTAGCGCATGTGGGGCTGAAGCAGCTTCCTACTCTAGGAAACGCATCTGGTGCAAACAGGCTTGCAGGGCTTTTGGGTTTTTGGAGTTGAGGGTTCAGGAGTTTAGTGTTTAGTCTTTTGCATGGTTTGGAGAGCCTCATACATACCCCAAATGTAATCGAAATTGAAGGCGAAACCCCAAATAGCGCAACCCTACACCCCAATACTGTAATCGAAATTCACAGATGCAGCCAAGGCTTAGACGCAGAAGGCCGTAAGCCCCAGGCCTTGCAGGAAGCCTTACCGGGTACTATATACAGGGTTCTCTAATCGAATTCCCTCAAAGGGCACTAATTGCTACCATAGACGGTTCTTGAATTGGGTCCCCTTAAAGCACTCTAGAATAGGGTCCCCTTAGAGGGACTCCCGTAGGTTAAGTTTCGAAAAGGGGCATCCGAGCCCTTCTCGGGCAACATTTTCGCTGCCGGAGCCCAGAACCCGAAAGCAAAGCAGGCGTTTAAACTACCTAGATTCCTGAGTCGTACCCTTTTTTGCCCTTTCCATTCTAGGGTCCCGTTATTAAAACCGAAGAGTAGGAACACGGGCACCCTTATTATAATGGGGCTACTCAGAAACCTAGCTACCATTGCAACCCTCGCGAGCCCAGCACCTTTACAGTGCCTGGGTATGTCCTTAAATTGGGCCCCACATGGGATAGCCCAAGTCAATCAAGTGTCATTCTTGTTACGAGGACCCCAAGAGTGACCCTAAGCTGCAGAGCCTAATGTAGGAACCTGATTAAGAAACCCTGGGCCTAAAATTCATATAGGGAACCCGATTAAAGGCCCAAGGTTTCTCAATCAGGTTCCTACATTATTCACTTTTCCATCAGGCTAATATAGGAGCCCAAATAATTACCAATACTATTTTGGGGGTTCTTTAATATAATTATAGTATAAATGCCCCCAAACCCTATTCTATTTATTAAGGTCCCTATAATATTCACTTTTTCATCAGGCTCTGGCATCTTCCCGGGCAAGTTGCTGACGGCGGTGCAAGGTTTAGCTGGTCGCTGGGAGGCTGTCGGATTGTGGGAACTACCCACTGACCGCGGGTCCAGCGCATGGTTTGCCGGATTCTTGCCTGTTTGTTTGCGTTTGGGTTCGTTTCGGGAGGGAGGGCGGCAAGCAGGTCGGTGGCGTAACTTATCAAGATCAAAGGCTTATGCTGGTCAGGGTTGGTGCGTGCTCCAGGAGAATCTTCTTGAAAACTGAATAACTGCTAGTCACCTATTTCCCAGTGTTTCCTAACAATAATCTAAAAGCCCGTTTTATTTCTCGTGCACAGCTTCGGGGTTCTAGACTTCCTGATTGCACCCTTACCCCTCCGAATAGACCCCATTCTATACACAGGTTATCGAAGCTATGTTTTAGAAATCACCCTAAACTCTAAACCCTAAAGCCTAAACCCTAAACCCTACTTGGAGGCCCTTTTGACTTAGTAAGTAGGGTTAGTAAGGTGGGTTATGGGGGATTATAATATGGTTTGTAGGGGATACCAAGTAGACTTACTAAGTCAAAAGGGCTTCCAAGTATAATTCAGAAGCCGTTCACTTGCGCCAGGTTGGCGAAGACGCAGGCCTGCATGCCCTGGCGAAGAGCGTGGAGCAGGAGTCGGTTTAGGGTTTAGGGTTTATCGGGTGTATAGGGTTTAGGGTCTATAGGGTTTAGGGTCTTTAGGGTTTAGGGTCTGTAGGGTTTAGGGTTCAGGGTATAGGGCTCAGGGTTTAGGATGGTTTCCTGCTCTTGTTTGCTCTAGGAGGGTTTGAGCGATTCTTGGTCGAGTTTTTGTTGAGGGCTCCCCTGGTTCTCCTTGTAGGAACCCTGATGGTGATCCATTCAGGAACCACTATTTCTTTAATAGGCCTATGTAACACTTAATCATGCAAGGTGTTGTAGCTTCGTCTGGGTTTGTTGTAGACTTAACCCAATAGCCTGAAGCCGTGAAGCTCTGAATCCAAAGCCCTAAAATCCTAACAGCCTAAGAAATAGGAATCGCAATACCGACACCAACCATACGTGCGGGTGTGTACTCCTGCACCGCAGCAGGCACATCCACGCATGCATATTTAGGGTTCTCGATCCAGCGTTTCCAGCTCAACGATGCTGTAGGTCTTCTCTTCATCTAGTCGTTAAACCGTGAAACATCTGCTATGTCCAAGGGATTCAGCCCACCTGCAGACTGCCTGAGGTTTCTGGATCTGATGCGTTCTTCAATTCGAGCGATTTGTGAGGCCACAACATCCCAACCGGCAGTCATCCTCGACTGTTCAGTGCAAGACGCAGACCCCAAATCGCAGACTACCTTGGCAGTTCTGGAACACGAAATGACATAGAGAGATCTTATCCTTTACTCACCTTGTTCCCATCAGGCCTCGGGTGCAGCCCAGATCGTTTGCTCTAAACCCTATAGACTTAAAGCTTTTGAACCCTAAACCCTAAAAATCTTAGACCGTATGGACACTTATTGCTTTAGACCGTAGTGCCCAAGCCAGATGTCGGAAGCTTATGAGGAGCATTCTTCAGAGTTCTGGGTCACACCTGGACGAATTTAAATCGTATATTCTTGGGCCCCATTTGGCTCAAGTGAATCGAGTCTTGGTGCGGCGATCGCATTTGGACCGTCTTCAGTGCCGTTGTAGTGAAACATGAGCAGCGATGCAAAGATGGAAATCAGCGAGGCGGCAAAGTCTGGCGACGGTACCCTTGTCAACGTCGGCATCAAAGTGAACGGGAAGTTCAAGTCACCTGTCAACAACCAACTTTTTGACACAAAAGAGGCCCTCGACCTCCACTTGAAGTACCTTCACGATCCGAAAAAGGTCAACCCAAATGTCGAGGAATGAAGATCTTCTCTGAGGTGTGGCAGCATCTTAGGCTGGGATCTTGGTTGATCTTGCACGTCGGCACGAGGCGGTGGCTTTCCATGACTCGAAGTTTTGTGACATTTTTAACCGTCACAGCCTTTTTGATGCCTATAATCACTATAGTGCTCAAGTCTCGGGAGCTCATGGCCCTGAAAAGAAGTGCTGCATGAGTTTCGGGTGTAGGGTTGAGAGTCCGACATGACCCGATCTCGATCCCATGTTTCGTTTTGTTCCGACCTCACAATTGTTACATGGTCTTCGCATCCTTGAATACCATTGAAGCTTGTAACATGCGGGAGCGGAGTTTTCCAGCGACCTCACCAAACTACGACAATATATGCCCCCAGAGACTCCAAAACGCCGTAATTCAGGAATATACCTTAAATCATATTAGGGATCCTATCATAATTTAAGGTATATTCCTTAATTAAGGGGTTTTGGAGTCTCTGGGTCCTATACAGCCCCTCAAGGCCGTATGAGCACCAAAACCTGAAACTGCATCCGCTGGCGTCTCCCGTTTCAGGGGGGAGGACGGCGACAGCATCGTTTGAACGGGTTGGGGCGCACGGGGCGGAGAAGCTTCCAGCTTTGGGGGGTTAGGGTTTTGCGATTTCGTTGGTTTTCTGAATGGTTGGTTATAAGGGTGCCATACGGGTTTTGGGACCCCAAACGTGACCCTACTTCAGAGAACTGCCCATTCCGGGTTCAGGGATGTGCTATTTTTTTGCCTCACTCGAAGCTCAGGCCTTGAAGGGGCGTAGGGTTTTAGTGTTGTTTCTTGAAGGGTTTCAAGGGTGTTTCGGGTTTGAAGGGCTGTAGGGTTTTAGTGTTGTTTCTTGAAGGGTTTCAAGGGTGTTTCGGGTTTCTTAAGGCCTTGAGGGCTCTTTCAAGGTTGAGGGCCCCAGGGTTTCAAAAGGTCTACGGCTTTCTTGCGCCTTGGAACCCTGCAGTTTCCAGGAACATCCCCTGAGCCAAAAACGTGTAGAGGACTTCTTCCGTAAGCCTCACACTCTTCACACTCTTCAAGAGCCTGCACCGTAGTTCTTGCAGTCCTTGTAGCCTTGAAAAATTCCCGAACCACATCTTTGATTCCTCACCCGTAAACCCTCGGTCCTACGCCGGAAACCCAAAAGCACGAACTTCACAAGCCATTTCCGGTCACACCCCAGGACTTGAGTGCTCAGGAGGGCAAGACGCTTATTCGTGCCTTCCTCGATCCGAGAACGTTTACTTTCGACAGCCCAGGCTTTGGCCGGAGCGTGTTAGGTTTGGGGTTTTGGGCTGTGGCCTCGGAGCATTGGCATGGGGTTTAAGTGTTGGGGTTCCGGGTTTAAGTGTTGGGGTTCCGGGGTTTAAGGTTGAAGGTATAGGGTTAGGTTAGGGTCTTTGGGATTGTGAGGGGCGCCCCTTCCTGGACGCTCGGAAACCTTCAACTTAAACCCTACACCCACCCAGAAGCCCTAACACCAACAATCTTGAACCCTGAACCCGAACTAATCCTAAACCCGAACCCTCGGAACCCTATCCCCAAAAAAGTACACCCTCGGCGGAGCGACCTACCTGTAGTCTCCATCGTACCTTATAGCGTCCTAAATCCCTACTTCGTCAAGCTTAAAAAAAGAGTTGGGACTTTTGCCCTAATCCCCATGTACTCTAGAATCCTGATTCTTAAAACCCTAATACCCTAGATTCTATAGAATCCTTATAGAGCCTCTAGAGGAAACCTTATATACCATATCATCCTTAGAGAACCTTTAAAGGAAATTCGATGGTCAGCCTGCGCCCACCCAGGTTTCCATGTCCAAGCCCCGGGAGCGCAGCCCTTTCCATGCGAAGGCTTTGAGGGCATGTCTCTCAAGGAGCCGAGGGACTTTGGGTTTAGGGTTAGTTCGGGTCTCTCAAGGAGCCGAGGGACTTTCCTGGGAGGTTTCTTGGTTGTTTTTTTTGAAGGGGGGAGGGCGAGGGGTGGGGGTTTTGGGGGTTGAAGTTTTGGGTTAGGTTATGTTTGCTAGCGTATTATTTGGCTCTAGATGGAGGTGCATGCCCTACATGCAGCATCCGCAGACAAAGAGTGGCTCAAGGCAGGCTAGAAGAGTTGCAGAGCCTGCAGGGTCTTGTTTAGTGCCACCTGTACCTCGACAGCATCAGCATCAGGGTTTTGAGTTTCGGCTGTGGTGTTCAAGTACACTGCCCTTTGCAGGTGTTGACCTAGCTGTGTTTTTTGATTTCTGCGCTCCATGATTTTGTATGCTGCGGCTCAGGGAGCTTAACCAAACATGTTGCTTCAATGGAGATTTACTTCAATTTGGGCTGGCTGTGGGTATCAAACACAGTTGTGCCTTTGAAAGGCACAGGATATCAACATCATAGAAGTCAAATCCTGCATTCAAGACACCCACCGGTTACTTTGGACAGAAGCTTCAGAAGCCCGTCAAAGCTTGGCCCAGGGGACCCTCAGCCCGAAACCTGCCATCACTTATTAGGTTTAGGGTTTAGGGGTTTAGGGGTTTAGGGGTTTAGGGTTTAGGGTTTCTTATTAACCCTAGTAGGTTTAGGGTTTAGGGGTTTAGGGTTTAGGGTTTGCATTGATGGAAGATTTGGTTTTAAGGTTTCTGGGGTACCAGTCTTGAGGAACCCTCGACACAGCACCCAACGTCTTGAGTCTTGGGTACGGTTTAGGGTTTAGGGTTTCGGGGCTCTGTTAACCAACTACTATTCTCAAATGTATGTAAGCTGCTATTGCCCCATTTCTTGGGTTCAGTAAGACACGAATCTAAACCTGAACCTCTGAAACCTTTGCTCGAAGTTTCTAGACACTTGAACTAAGTAAAGCCTAGAAACGTTCTAGGGCTCAGGTATACCTGTGGATCCAATAACTGGTCGCTTCCGGGGCTGCAGCCTGCGGGTCTACAGGGTTTACGCGATCTCAGAAGCCCAACTCATTGCCTATATCGGAACCCGCAGGTGCAACAAGTAAACCTGGAATCTGGAGGATCTTAAGGGTCAAAGTTGTTAATGCATAATATAGGGGCTTAACTAACCACCAAGACGTACTATCTTTGGGGGATGCTTATTGTAACTCTAGTTTAATATTCCCCAAGACCCTATTCTAATTATTAAGGACCCTATGTTATGGGACGTCTTACCTGACCACAACACGAAACCTGACGTGAAAAGGCGCACAGTTCAGGGAACGCACGCAGAAATAGTGATTTTCAGAGTCTTGCCAAATGCTCCATATATTCCTTATTCAAAGGACTTCGCCCGCTGCCAACCATGTACAATTGAAATGATCCCGACGCGATAATTAGGCGCATTGATCTATTGAAAGTGCCTGCGTCACTCTAGCAAAATTCCCTTACAGCCTATGCTACGAGGACAGAGGCCCATAACACAACCAATATAGGACCCTCATACCCTAAAGCCTTAGTCTAATGATACAAAAAGGCAATCCTGCAGAAACCCTGAACTTTGCAGGCGCTAATTCTAAGCCTTATTCTAATGACACAAAGAGACATTCCTCCTTAATTTATAAACCCTAAGCTTTCTTGGCCCTCAACCCTAAACCCTAAACCCTCAACCCGAAATCATCAAAACCCTAAACTCTATATACCAATTGGCCGTAACATCCCCGACAAAACCCTCAAACGGAACCCGACAAAGCCCTCTTCCAATATCCCCTAAAGAGCCCTAAGAGTCAAAGAGGCACGCGCCATGTCCTCCGCCGTGGGAGACGAGGCCGCCTTGCGGCGCCGCAAGGCGCAAAGCACTTCGGAAATGCCTTTCGGGAGTTTAGGGTTTAGGGTTTAGAGTTAGGGTTTAGGGCCCTTTGGGGCTTTGAAGCTTGATTGAAGACGTGGGCTTTTGTTTTATGCTTTTGTCGGTGTGCCACGGGTTTGGGATTTGAGTTTGTGTTGCTTTGGTGTGTTTTTTTGTTGAGCTTTGTTGTGTGTGTGTGTTCTTATTTGGTTTTACAGGGCATAGGGTCTAGTGGCTACTATACATATATCAAGGGCAACGATGAGGGTTGCCATAGGGTTTTTGGAAATGCACAGCGTGTTTGGAGTTGAGGTGTTTAAGGTTCAGGGTTCCTTTCGGGTACTATACGCCTTCTGGGAATAGTAGGTGCGTTAGGTTTTCAGGATTTAGGATGGTTCAGAGCCGGGAGACAGCAAAACCCCTTAATTAAGGAATATGCCTTAAATCAAAAAACGGGATCCTATTATCATTGAAGGTAAAGGTATATTCCTTAATTAAGGGGTTTGGGATGGTTCAGAGCTTCAGGGGTTTAGGGAATTGGAGCTTAGGACTTTAGGGTGCGGGGGGGGGGGGGGGTTGGAGGGGCGTGGGGCAAAGGAGGGAAAAACCAAAGAGATGCGGAACGCGCCAACGGACCCACAAGCCGGCTGTACTCGGCATGGAAANCCCCTTATTTAAGGAGTATGATTTAAAAAAAAAAAGGTGTTCTTGTTTTTGTTGAATGAAAGGTTATATTCGTAAAGTAAGGGGTTTGGTTTTTTTAGGAGCTTCGGGGGTTAGGGGAATTGGTGTTTAGTTTTTTGTGTTGGGAAGTGTAAGGGCGCGTGTGAGGTGGGGGGGGGGGGGGGGGTTCACAGAGCTTAGCAGAAAGGATGCAACTACCAAAGAATTGCAGACTGCCTCAACTGATGCCCAAGTCCTGCCTACTTGGACTGTAAAGGTGAGGGTTCAGAACTTGGGTGCAGCGTTAGCGGCTGTAAAGATGGCGTTGGGTATCCCCTGACGAAGCCTTGCGCGAGCTTCTCAAGAGATGGTAGCTATAGTTGCGCTCAGTAAATAAAGTTCCGAAACAGAATGCACTTCTCTCGTTAAACCGACCCTGGAAGTCCAAAGCATTTATTACCCTGGAATGTTCTTTACACGACCATCGCTCGGAAGCCTTGCAGGAAATAGTGCCGGTAGTAGCCGGTAGCTTTGGTAAACTCAAAAACAGAAAAATCCTTGGAAGGGCATACGAAACCATTGATTAGTAGGTGACTTCCGAAGCCGCAAACACTGCGAGGACACCAAAAGTCAATAACATCTGAAAACATGTCGAAACTGAAAACTCCAAATCCGAAATCCTGCAAGCAACTCTGTCTGCAAGACTCTCCTTAGAGCCCTGCAGGTGGAGAAGGACTCCGAACAGAAGAAGAAGGAAGAGGAGGCTCTGTCGGGGCTCTGGAGTTTTAAGGTCCAGGGCTTGAGCTTCTTAATCTTACCTTCGGTTAGTCGGGAATGGAGGAATGGGGTACAATTATAACTACTATTACTACCATTCTTCCATTCCCTACTAACCGAAGCTAGGTAATTGCTTAAGCAGGTTTAGGGTTTAAACGGAGGCTGAGGCTCCTAAGCTGTATAGCCCTAAACCCCTGAAGCCCTGAAACCCCTAAACCCCTAAACCCCTAAGCCCGAAACCCGAATTGCGTCGTAAGATCTCCGATGCTCAGCTAAGATCTCCTCGAGCCTGGCACCCCAAGCTGCACAGAGCCCAAGCCCGTTTCCTGAGCTTAATCCTTTTGCGGCTTGGCTCTTAGGGACTTCGGGGATAGGGCTCACTGGTTTCCTGAGCTTTTTCCGTTTGCGGGTTGGTTCTTAGGAGGGGCCTAGAGGATTGGGCTCCCTGGTTTGCAGCGTGAGAATGTGCGACTTAGGGCAGTGGGGTACGTAGACAGAGGTTTGAAGGTCCAGTACTCCCAAGTTCTAAGCCATTTTGGGGCTTAGAGCCAGGATGATGGTGAAGAGGTGGACGTGATTGACCAGGAGTACGCCGCAGATCTCAGTTTTTGGTTCAACCTCTTCCGGGCTTCGGGTGTCTGCGACTTGTATTATACAACTATAAATGTATACAGAGAGGTCTGAATATGGAGCCGAGGGTTTAGGGTTCAGGGTGTCGGTGCTCCAACGACAGTCCCAAGGAAAGCAGTCATTCGCAGTCTGAGGACCGTGTCAGGCATCTCCCAGACTACTCCAAGCATGAGTAAGCCTTACCCCATTTGACTCCAAAGAATAGCTTTAGGTAGGCCTAAACCGTAAACTCTAAACCCTACACCGAAGCCCTAAACCCTATGGTAGGCCGAAACCGTAATCTCTAAACCCGAAGCCGAAGCCATAAACCCTAAGCCCTAAGCCAAAACCCTAAATCCATTATTTATGTACGTGGAGCCCTGGGACTAAGCCGAAGACTTCCAACCGCTAAGCCCCTAAATGAGGCACCGTTTTCGTGTGACCTAAGACCGAACGATCAACGATATTACCCATGATTATAGCTGTCCTTATTGTTTATTGTCAATGTCCCTTTTTTACTACTACTGAATATTGTGGTCATTCGTAGTAGCCCAAGTCCGAATGCCCCAGGTCCCCAAAGAGCCCAATACCCCTTAATTGAGGAATATGGCTTAAATTATATAGGGCTTCATATTATGATTTAAGCCATATTCCCTACTTAAAGGGGTATTGGGCTCTCTGGGCCCCCAAGACCTTACAAAGCATCCGCGCAGCCTGGGGCCTCGAAATCACAGAGCCCCTGTCCTTAATCATACATGGGTAGTTGTCAAGATTAAGGCCCTTTTTTTGGTACCCTAAAGAATAGGTGCCGTAGTTTTATAGGGACCCAAAAAGGATTTTTTTGGGAATATCCCTACCTTATGGGGCTTCAAAAGGGGGTTTATACGGGATATCCCCATCCTTATTGTTGCTTATGTGCTTTTTGGGGGCCCTAATGAGGTTTCTTCTATGGCTTCTATAAGAGATCTATCAGGAATCTATAGTATGTAGGGTTTAGGGTGTGGGGTCTTCTAATTGTGACACAAGGGCTGTCTGGGGATCCAATAACCTACCGTTTCAAGGCTTATACCCTATAGCAAAAGGGGTCATAGCCTGCGGGTATCGCCCACAACCACAAGGCGAAAACCCTATAGGCCCTATACCTTTCAAACCGAATAGAAAGTTCTCAACCCCCCACCCTAAACCCTAAACCCTAAACCCTTAACCCTTAACCCTTAAACCCTAAACCCTAAACCCTAACTTTCCTAGGTGGAGTACTTTCGGAAGAAGTACGGCGAGAACCCTCGGTCGGACATCCTCGGCATCGACGGCTGCGCCCTTTTCATGCTGATCCTTGGGCCCGGTGATTCAGGGGCCTGAAAAGGAACTTACTAGCTGAGTGGATACACTTTACACTTTTTGGGATAATATTACCCACTACAAAACTGAAGGTGTATACTTTTTGGGGCTTATGAACTCAGCCACTAAGGGAAGGATGAACCTTAACCTAGCAAAACCTACTTTTTTTGTAGGGTCCCTATAAATTCCATATTAGGGTTTATAGTAAGAACCTACAAAAAGTAGGGTTTGGTAGTTTAAGGAAGGTAGGGTTTATCCCTAAGGGTCCAAAGGACCCAATAATTAGGTACTTAGGTTTCGGATAGTAGTTATGTAGGTTACTATTTTGGAGAGTATATGATAATTAGGTACTTGGACCCTTAGGGGAAGGATGAAGGTAGGGTTTATCTATAGTCTCTATTGTAGTTCCTTTTCTGGTTTACCAAATACATAATTAGGATCCGTAACTGGGTAACTCCAAAAAGGAACTACAATGGAGACTATAGGTAGGGTTTAGAGTAATCTCCTAGTACGAGTCTTGATGTAAGGGATCCCTAATCCTAGCTATCTTCATCCCACCTTTTGAGGCCTCCAAGGGATGGGTGTTCGGACGCTTTGGGGGTGTACAGGCCCCGGAACTAAACCTAACACGAATGCTAAGACGAATACTCGTACTAATACTCTGAAAGATAGTTGGTATAGAAAATTCCTTATTGAGGCACTTGGGACCCCTAGGCTTATTAGCTGTCAGCCTACATCATGCAGAAGCTCTCCAGGAGACTATGAGTTCATTTTTCTATGTTGTGTTTGTGTATCTGATCATCATCCTTATCATGCAAAAATCTTATAGTCTGATGGTCTTCCAGGGCCCAAACAGTGGGAAATAATCTATCTTCAAACGGGTTGCGTGGAAGCATGCGGCAGCAGGCCCCGTTCCTCAACAATCTTGGTAACACAACCTCTGCGAACCTCCAAGGAGCAGGAGCAAGACACCGTGGCTGTTGAAAGCTAGACCTCGACAAAGACATCCTTCCAGAAAGCTGAGCTGGAAAGCCAAGGCCTCGTCAGCGCTACGCCCCAAAACCCCAACTTCTAAATACACTGACCTCCGTGTTCTGCAACCTGACTTGCCAATGGCCCTAAATAAACATGCAGCCATAGACCCTAAGCCCTACAGCCTCAAGGCCTTTTCACCTAAACCCTAAACCCTAAACCGTAAGAGCATGACGAAGCAAACCATGAGCCTGATCAGCATCTACCCTCGTGCTCAGGATCAGCATCAGGATAGCCCGAAAGCCTTACATGCCACGGCTTCTGTGGCTTGAAATCTTAAACCCTACTAAACCATAAACCCGAAACCTACCTTGACAACCACCAGTCCCTCTCAGTTCTATCTTAAGGTTTATAGTCAGAACCTACCGAAAAGCTGGGTATGGCAGCTTAAGGGATACCCTCAACTTTAGAAAGTAACCCCTAAACCCCTAAAGCCCCTAAAACCTAAACCCCACGCCCTTACCCCTCAAACCCCAGAGCTCCAAGACCCTTGAACCTTAAATCGCACCCTTGACCGAGGATCTACATCGTTGCCGGAGCCCCAGAGTTCCGGCCAGGCAGTGATGTCCCGGAGGATTGGTTTAGGGTTTGAGGGTTCAGAGGGGTTAGGGTTATAGAGTTTAGGGTTTCAGGGTGTTGGGTTCTAGTTCTTAGGGTTTGGGGGTTTAGGGGGTTTAGGGTTATAGAGTTTAGGGTTTGAGGGTTTTGGGTTATAGGATTTAGGGTTTGGGGTTAAAGGGGTTCGAGGTTCCAGGGTTTAGGGTTTGAAGGTTTAGGTTTGGGGGTTTAGGGGTTGAGGTTTTACAGGTACATGGGAGTTGTGAGCAGTGTTGCTCTTCGGTACAAAAGTGTGGAGGGTGCTGTTTTTTCCTTCGGGGGCGGGAGAGGCTGCAGTTTAAGATTGCATTGTTGAGTCTTCGGGTTTATATGGGAGTTTCCGAAAATAGGGGACACTAATATAGTACC
This sequence comes from Symbiodinium sp. clade A Y106, assembly GCA_003297005.1. Lineage (NCBI taxonomy): Eukaryota > Dinophyceae > Suessiales > Symbiodiniaceae > Symbiodinium > Symbiodinium sp. clade A. The sequence continues at coordinate 83,987 of BGNK01001464.1, read as the reverse complement.
CTAAATAGTAAATAGGACCCTTGTTATAAGGACCCCAAAATAAGGTACCCCTAATTTTCGGAAACTCCCATATTTGTTCCCGAGAGTTGCGTTTGCTGGTTGGGTTGATGGAGATTGAGAGTGTCTGCTTGGGTTTTGGGAGTTTCCCCAAATTAGGGGCACCTTAAAGGGACCTATAAGGGTTCCTTAAAGGGATCTATCTGGGTTCTATAAAGGGTTTAGGGTTTAGAGTTTCCGAAAATTAGGGATACCTTATGCCGGGGCCCGTATAATCAGGATCCTACTATTTAGGGTACTATATTAGGGCCCCCTATTTTCGGAAACTCCCTTTTTGAGTTTTAGGAGTCTAGGTTTGAGACAGAGTGCCGACCCGGGCCGCAACGCCAGGATGTCGCTGTGAGTGCGGACGGGGCTCTTAAGGCCCCTATAGCTACAGTATCCCTTATAGCAACCCTTATAGTAACCCTAAGTTATAGCAACCCTTATAGTAACCCTTATAGTACCCTTATAGCACCCTTATAGTAGCCTTATAGTAACCCTTATAGTGGACCCCTTTAAAGGAACCCTATTTGTGCGCTTGCGCTTCCAGTGCCTGGCCTGGTGTGAGCGTGCCCCGTGACCGGCCACCATGAAGATCGTCGTCACATGTCGTCACCAGAGGCACCATCAGCTCATCACCAGAGTCGTCATCACCTCATCTCAACTCCACAACCCCCTTCGTCATGGTCATTGTAGTCGTTGTCGCATTAAAGGCTCACAAAAGCTAAACCCTGGCCCTAAATCCTAAAGCCTAAACCAGTACAAGAGGCCGTCACCGGCCTTGCTGAGGCTTTGTCCGTACAAGCTGAGGGACAAAGGAATTAAACACAAAACAAGACAAAAACAGTAATGTAGGGGCCTTAATAATTACCCTATCTAATGTTGTTGGGGGGTTCCTTGTTATATTTATAGTATGTTGGGCCCGGAAACCCTATTCTAATTGTTAAGGCCCTTACATTGCAAGATGTATGTTCACTGGCTTAGAGCTTGCAAGACAGGTCGCCGGCGTCATCTTCACGATCATCTTCCTGTCCATGTACGCGAGGCGGACATCTCCCATGAAGCCCTTAACTTCAACAAGCACGTATAAAGTAGCAGTAGAGTAGGTAACCTTCGACCTTTTCGGTATACTATAGTCTATATATTTGGTTAGCTCTTAGCCCTCACACCCATCCCTTCCTTGGGGCAATCGCTTAATGGCTTAATGCCAATGCCATCGGATATCTAGCGCACAGCCTACAGTCCTTTCAACCTCTAAATCGTGACTCCGCTGCCTACATGCCTGCATGTATTCCTGCATGGATGGATGGATAGCAACCTGAGTAAGTACTTCCAAACCGAAGCCACTGAAGCCTGCGCCCAAGACTGCACGAAGAAGCAGGTGGGTGGAATCCTACTGCAAACATCGCAATATCATATACTACGCTTCTGCTGCAGTCTCCTTCCCTAAACCCTAAAACCCTAAACCCTAAATTCTGGCACCAAAGCCTCAGCACAAGGCTCAGGTTTGGACCCTAAGCCGCCAAAACCCGGAGCCGGAAGCCCCCAAGCCCCGAAGCGCTATTAGGGGTTTGGGGGTTTTAGGGTTTAGGGTATTATATAGGGTTTAGGGTTTAGGGTATTATATAGCGTTTAGGGTTTAGGGGCTTAGGGGTTTAGGGTATTATATAGGGTTTAGGGTATTAGGGTTTAGGGGGGTTTAGGGGTTAGGGTTTAGGGGTTTAGGGTATTAGGGTTTAGGGTATTATATAGGGTTTAGGGGTTTAGGGTTTAGGGTATTAGGGTATTAGGGTTTAGGGTATTAGGGTATTAGGGTTTAGGGGGGTTTAGGGTTTAGGGGTTTAGGGGTTTAGGGTTTAGGGTGTAAACCCCAGGCTTGATTCCTCACTTGCCTCCTGCTGCAGGCATCGCGAGGCGTTCAGCAACTTCCCCGGCATGCGCTGAGTGACAAGCACTCTGGAGTAGACCTCGCAAGAGAGATTGCAGGAAACACTTCAACAGATAAATCGGGGTGCCTTAGTGAGTGTATGACATACAAGATTCAGTGTGTTAAACGGGTATTACGTAAAGCAATAAGAAAACTTATTATGCGTATGTGTGCATAATCGTATATATGTATGTGTGCATGTGTACACACAATACATGCATTCATACACGTACATATGCACGCATGCATAATTGCCGTGTGTGCTTGTTTTGGTAAGTCTGTTGTGTCTATTTAATTTGGTCCTTTGGGGGGTACTAGTAATGAAAAACACATCTTTCAGTCGCAGCTCAATCCTTATGAGATTCAGCGCTCCCCTGCATTTGCTCCCGCTATCAGTACACAAAATCATATGACGACAAGTCTCAGCAGGACCGCGTGGTAAAGCTTCGATATTCTGTCTCGGAGTCCGAACCCCCCGACACCTAAAACCCCAAACCCCAAGAGCTATGTTTAGGGTAGTGATGCTCTGCAGTGATGAAACATGAACCTGAATTGTCAGCTCACGGGATCACGACCTTGTGCTTCTTTGACCCTCGCCAAACAGGGACGGGAGAGATTCTGGCTGGCCTGTCGCCCTCGCCAGGACTCATGAAGGCTCCTCTTGAAGTGGATCATAGTAGAACATACCCGAACACCCTGTTCCTTGAAGTGGGTCATAGTAGAACATACCCGAGCACCCTGTTTCGAGAGTGTAGCTCCTCGTTTCAGACCATCGCCCCGACTCTGCGGAAGGCCCACACTAGGGGGGTAGGGGGGAGGGGGGTAGGGGCCTTAAAACCCATAATAAGGACTTAACCCCCTTTAAGGGTCCCTATGATTCACTCTGATCTCCGCACTTTCTTGACCTCCGAAATGACTCGCTTATGCCGGCGCTTACGCGCAAGCTTCTGGGTTTCCTGCTGTAGTATTGGACCCCAGTCCACTTGAAAATCCCACGCCCCACCTGAAAGCCCTTGAGACGCAAAGTCGGAGAGCATCCCACGCGTAAGTTGATCGAACTTCTGACCCCGGAACCGTAAAGTTCCCTCAAGTTCCCAACATGAAACCCTAAACTAAGCAGGTCTTTGGGACATGTTATGTTTTCCCTTATTGGGCTTAAGAGGATCTTATTTACTAACATGTTTCAAAAGCTTTAAAAGCCCCATCTAGTAAACCCAAAGACATGAAGTTCCCATCATGGTTCTTTGCTCTCAGTATCGTCTTACCGATGTTCCCGAAAGTGAAGGTAACTCAGAGCAGCCACAGGGTGTAGGGCTTGAGAGTGTTGGCAGGGGTTGGGGGTTTAGGGTTTAGGGTTTAGGGTGTAGGGCTTGAGAGTGTTGGCAGGGGTTTGGGTAGGGCTTCGAGTTTTGGGTGTGGGGTTTGGGGTGTAGGCTTCAACTTTATGCCTCAGCGTGATGGGCTGAGGGTGTAGTGAGTAGGGTTCAACTACGGCTCAGAGTGCAGGGTTGAGGTTTTCAGGGTTTATACCTTACTCAGCACAAAAACAAAAACCAATTTTAGAATTTGAGTTTAGGGCGGTCCGGAGCCATGAAGCTCTCATGTCGGGTCTGTCTCACACACTCGGTTGCGCAGAAAGACCGCCGAATGCGACGAATCCGGAAAGCAGCAGCTAAAGACTTTGTTTAGGGCTGGGGAATTCTGGGTCACCGGCTTGTTGCCCAAGGGGTTCATGGTTGGGGCGGCTTCAGCAGGGCGTGTCTTTTTGTGTTGCAGGGTTGTTGAGTTTTAAGTTTCTGAGTTCAATCCTTCTTCTCCTTATGCTATCCAAAACTGCACGTTCGGTCGCACTGCGAGGCGTAAGTAGTGTGAGCTGTCGAACATCACTGGTGGCAGTCTCTGCAACGATATATTCCAGTACAGTGGGATTTGGGGTTTCGGGTTCAGGACTCTGGATTTTTGCCAGATTGGGTCTTACAGGCCTCAAGGCCTTGACTTTGCATCCTATGTTCGGCACACAGCCCCTTATAAACCTCTTTAAACACCTAAACCCTAAACCCTGAACTGGCCCTAAACCCTAAATCCAAGACCCAAGACCCCTTGGATGCCAAAGGAGGTCGCCGAGCACGGCCGTGGCGAGGGCGCCGCTCTTCTGGCGGACCCTCGCCTTGGGGGGCCGCCCTTTCTCAGAGGAATATTATCCCTTAGGGTTCCTTATTATAACTATACATACTATAATTACCCTTAAACTCCAAATAGCCCCAAGTAGGTAGTATTCCTAGACTTTAGACCCCAAAGTAGGTACGATTTCTATACTTGGAGTCTTAGGGTTATACAGGGGCCATAATCCCAGAGGATCCATATATACTACCATTATGGTATTAGGTCTCCAGAACCATCAGAGGGATGGTCTGTTGGGACGTAATTTAATTTAGTAATGGTCGTATATATGAACCGTCTGAGTTAGCATACCTTGAACTGCCAAAACATACTTTTTTGTAGGGTCCTTATGACATCTATATCAGGGTGTACAACGAGAACAAATCCAATAACCTGCTATTCTAAGAGGTGTTTGGGTTTAGGGTTTAGGGTTTGGGTTTAGGGTTTAGGGTTTAGGCATTCGGGTTTAGGGTTTTGTGTTTAGGGTTTAGCTTGAACCGCCAAAACCTGCTCTTTGTAGGGTTCCCACAAAGTCCCGGGTTTACAATAAGAACCTACAAAGAAGGTCATGGTAGTTCAAGGAATTGTTTAGGGATCATGCCTTTGCCTGCTGTCTAGGGTTTGTCTGCGGCACCTTTGGTCTATGCTTGGCTTTTTTGCATGGGTTTCAGAGTGTGGTGTGGTATGTCGGGCCAGAGAAACTCAAATTTGGGTTCTTAGATCCTGATTGAATGTTGTCAATGTTGTGCTTCTTGGGCTTTGGGGGCATACTGTGCTTCGGTTGCATGATTGGGGGTGACTTTGACTTGGCTTGGGGCAATCGTAGAGACCTTTACCAAGCCTGCAGCATGTTCTCCGGACCTGTAACAATCAGTACCGGATAGTACCGGACAGCTAAACTAGCTGTTGTAGGGGTGTCTGCCTCCGCTTTCTGCACAACCGGGAGAGTTTTCTGTTGCAGGGTGTTTTGGTACCAGATCTGTGCAGCCTCGACACCAATCTAGTTGTTACTGTAGTTAAGTAATCATCCGCTGTGAAGGCGCCGTTTATTAAAGGGTAGCTTGGTGCCTGGGTTTGGGGTTTAGGGTTGAGGGCTAGGGTTTCGGGTTTCAGGTTGCTTTAGCTTAGGCTGTACTGTATGTGCTGTTTGAGCAAATGCGTTTTCTGGGAAGTGTTGGGTGCACGCAGCTAGCTTTTGCAAGGCGCCTATTAGCACAAAGGGCCTGACTAACACATGCCCTCAAGCACCTGCCGATTGCACCAAGCTCTAAACCACAAACTAAACCCTTTAATTTGTTAACCTTCAGCATCTGAAACCACATTTCACCTCCCAGCACCGGCAGCAAGAGCAGGAATACATCGAGTGCGCCTGCAGTGGCGTCATGGCCTGCTCAACGTGCCACGTCTACCTGGTCGTGGCCTTAGACACGTTAGACCTTAGACGTTTAAGGTAGGGTTCAAGGGGTTTAGGGTTAGTCAGAGTTGAGGGCTTATAGGGTTTAAGGCAAGTCTGCCACCTTCATCCATTCGCACTGTGCAGAAATAACTTCAAGCTATTGATACCAAGATCTTCGTAGGGATATTGTTATTACCGACGCCACCTTTCCAAAGCATAGAATCCAAGTGCTTTGGGGGGCTCTTCCCACGGTCTTTCCACCGCTGTGTTTATCCGCTTCAAGTTCGGGGATTCCCACCGTGAATGCCCGTACTATAGGGGCCTAAATAATTACCAATACGATTTTGGTGGTTCCTTGTTCTACTTAGAGTATAATGGGCCCCCAAACACTTTCAGACCCCCATTAAGGGTTTTACATGGGTTCTATCCAGCTTGAGGGCTTCTAATCTAGTAACGGTATTCCAAGGATCTTTAAAGTGATATATAATGATTTTGCCAGGCTATTGTATTGATATAAAGGGGCTTCGGCTCCTTTAGGGCTTTTGGCTTCTGGGCCTGACATTGCGGGTTGGCGTCTTGGGGGTGACTTTGCTTACAGTCATACTGAGCAGCTGGAAGGCAAGCAACGAAAGCTCTCTATGCCGTCTATGCCTCTACAACCCCAAATCCCAAACTCACAAACGCACACGAAGGAACCCTCATCAAAACCCTGAAGCCCCCAAAGTTTCACAATAGTCGAAGAAACGAGCATCTTAACAGCCGCTTGTGCATCAGGGACCCAGAACTTCCAAGAACGCAAACCTGGAAGCCCAAAAGGCCAGAAGAACTACGACCCTCAAGCCTCCAAGCCTGCACCCTAAAGAAATGGGGGTTTCCGAAAATAGGGGACCCTAATATGGTACCCTAAATAGTAGGATCCGTATTATAAGGACCCCAAAATAAGGTACCCCCCAATTTGCGGAAACTCCCAAATCGTAGACCTTCATGGCCCGACTCTGTATACACCTGAGACTTTCTTCGTAGCTGAGTGGATACACTTTACACTTTTTGAGATAAGACTACCCACTAGAAAACAACTAAAAGTGTACACTTTTTGGGGCTTATGAACTCGGCAACTAAGCTTTGAAGGTCGCAAACTCCGAAGCCTTCAGACACCCACAGCCCCCCAAGCCCTCTAAGGACGAGGCCTCGTTCAAGACGGCAGGCGGGCGTGTGTACGACAGTAGTAAGTCCCGTTATGGGCACGAAAAAAATTTCACATAGTGAAGACACTAATTTAGAAAAGGCCCCTACGTTTTCCCGTGCCTTAGTAGTTAAGTTTAGGAGTATTCGACGGGTGTTAGAGTTTGCGATTTGTTGGGGTCGTCGGGTTCAAGTGTCGGGGGTTTGGGTGATTTACCCTCAAGGGTTCAAGGGTTACTCAAGCTTGTGATACCCACCCCGGTCCTGCGATCATGTCAGCTTCCCGCTATGGCGCGGCCTCGGCCTTTCAAAAATGACACTGTTTGTATGCGTGTGTGCATGCGTGCCAGCAACCGATGCCTGCAGGTTTTCGTCTCCGCAGCTATCGGCCCCAAGCCTTGCCCAGACTTGTCTCATAGACTTTTGCATCTTTGCGCCGGTAAACCCTTACGACCGCCAATGGCAGCAACCACTGACCGGTTCGGCCCTGTTTGATGTGGCTCTGGAATCAGTGCTTGGAGAGTGCGTCCGTCCTGTCGCTTGTGAGGGTACTGGTACAGAGTCGCTGCTACCATACTTGATTGCCACCGGGCAAGGGACACGCGGACGTCACGGTCGCCGAGCACGTTGCCTGGAACCGCCGCGTGTCTAAGCGAAACTGAATGTGTGACTCCTAGCCTAGCCATCTTCATCTGCCAGGCAAGTACAACCCTGGCAGGATTCTCCGTGGTTGTCATCTATGGAGAACGTGGCGGCTGTGGTTCGCAGTAGCGCGGGCCTTTGTCGGTGATCACTGCGTGATTGCGGCAATCCGGGACTCCTCGCTCTTGTATTGGCGACTGGATGAGGTGGGTAGCGAGATAGATTTCAAGCATTATCAGAGAGGCTGTCAGCAGCAGCACCCCCGCACCGTCTCACGGGCCAGTCGGTTCCAAGACCGTGCGGAAGAGGTTCTCGCCTTGACTTTCCACGAGAAGCAGATGGTGGCGGTCTGGGCCCGGCACTCGGAAATGCTGAAAAGAGAATAAATAGGAGTGCCCACAGCACAAACATTATTGCAGGAGATCGAGGTCGACCTGACCTGGGCCAGCAAGTCCAAGCAGCAGCTTCGCTTTCTGCCTCATCGCCGCGTTCACGGCCGAGGCTTTTCCGCATGCTGCAGCGACATATAATATGGCTTATAACACTGACACAACCCTAAGCCGGCGCTTCTGTACCTGCTCGCGCCTGTCAGTTGCGAAGTCCGCGGCGGTAGGCCGCTTTCCAGGCCCAGAGAGTGTTGAGTACGCAGTGCTGTCCAACCGATGCGGAACGAGTCTCAATTGCCCAACGTTATGAAGCCTTGCCTGGCCGCTGTGCGAGCGCCAACTACCGTATGCTTGCCAATTCTTCCTTCCGGAAAGGAAAACAGCGCGAAGGCCAGATCTGTGCGAGGCTTACTCCAAGCTCAGGTGCTCAGCCCCCCGGCGAGGATCACCAGATGCGACATGTCCACATCCCATAACCCGCGAGATCTGTTCCAAGAAACCTCCGAACGAGTCAGCAGTCGCCTAAGGGTCCAGGTACCAGACAATCGAAGGATTCCACAAGGACTCTGTAAGGTTCTGTATACAGGTAGGGTGGTACGGTTATATGGCAGCTGGTCAAAACCTTCTGTTTTGTAACAGGGCCGGGGCGCCCCTCGCACGACAAAGTTTGTAACACAGATGGGTTTTTGCGACAAGGCTGGCGCGACAAGGTCCATCACATAATAATGCTGCGCGACAAAGGTTTGAAACAAAACCGGCGCGACAAGGGTTTGTAACAGAGGGGGGGGTGGAACCCCGGGACAACACGGGGTATTGACCCATCCCCATATGATTTAGGGGTTTAGTCGCTAGTTTAGGGTAAAAGGGTGTAGGGTTTACGGTTACAGGTGTAAGGTTATAGGCTTTTCGGGTTTAGGGTTGGGGGCCGAATACTTCGAACTAGCATCCCCTATAGTCGCTACCTGATTTTACAAAAGCATGCACTCGAACCGTCTTCTTGGAATTATTTGAGCCTCCGATATCAGGTTTCGCTTGTTTTGATTTGGGAAATTCCTGTCTCGGCAAGGGCCCCCAGACGATGCAGAGCAGGACGCAGACTTGCACGGTTTAGAGTTTATGGGGTTAACCCCATCGGCAAGAAAGATTAAATAACCAGCATCTTGCGTTCTATTATACAGGTACTTCGAACGCTTTTGGCAATACTTGGTTGCCCTAGACCTGCATGCTTTCTCCTTTGGAATGACTCGCCGATGTGAGTGTTATAGAATTCCAAGGGGTAATGAGCGACAGTATTTTGGAGTTGTGTCCAAGCAGGTGATCTAGTAGTCTAGAAACCTTAGACCCGAACCTTGAACTGAAACGACCTTAAGCCCAAAACTATCAACCCCGAGAGCAAAACTGCAAACCCCAACCCTTATCCTGCAGCTGCGTGTCTTCTCTAATTTCTCGAAATCTGCGCTGTTGTATATGTTCTTCTGTTGTATGTGACCGTGATATAAAGCATGCTACCTAGAGTCTCCATTGTAGGTCCTTTTGGGGGTTGTTCTATAGGATCCTAAACATCTAATTGGTTAAACCCAAAAAGAATCACGATGGAGATTGCAGGTAATAGATTTCAAGTCTTGTATATTTTGAAAACCCCACATGTTAAATGACAAGAAGCCTTCCAGGGTTTAGCGCGGGTGGCTTGAATTCAGCTTGCTAAGATTTTTTTCTGAAGCCCTATACGACCATATTGGACAACACGAAAAGCGTATGTTGGAGCCTAAACCCTGAACCCTAAACTCACTTTCAACCACGAAAGGACATGTTGGAGCTGGCGTTTGAACCCCAAGAGACGTCACGCCTGGGCTGCCAGTTGCGGCTGACGTGCCTCGGCCGAGAGGTTGGTTACAGTGAGTTACTATAAAAAAGATTGGGCTGCGGGGATTTGAGGGTTGCAATGAGGGGTTGGTGTTTGGTTTCCTTAACTGTAGTTGGTGAGTATGGGTTGCAATGTTTAGCATGGCGTTTAGCGCAGGCTTGTAAGTATTGAAGTAGGATCACCGTAAACAGGTGTGTGAGGTGTGTCTAGGGGGTAGTATACGGGGTACTGTCACGGGCACTATATGTAAGGGGTATTCATGGGTATTCTTCTAAGTTAGGCAAAAAGGGACCGAAAATCCCTAAACCCTACACCGTAAACCCTAAACCCTGGGGGTTTACCAACTTCAGTTTTGGTGTTTGTCATTGGCTCCAGGAGCGTCCGCTCAAGGGCTCTCGGCTCCAGGAGCCAAAGGGCTTTACTGGCCGGGGGGCTTAGGCCGGGTTTAGGCTTGGCATTACCTAAAGTTTCCATCGTAGCTCCTCTTTTGGGGCTAACTTTTAGGATAGATATATATATATGTATGTGAAGTGGTTAAATCGAAAAGAAAGAGCTACAACGAAGACTATAGGCATGACGCCAGTTAGCCCAAGGTAGGTATTACCAGGTATTGTTTAGTTTGACCCCAAGGTACGTATTGTCTCCTTGGGGTCTTAACTGTCAAACCCAAGGCTGGGTTTTACAAGGCTTCATCGAGATCCTTAGGCGGCACAGGTCTTTGCGTGGATTCAGCTGAAACATTGGACCTCCCAAATGTCTAACCTTACGTAAACGTCCGTGCCCCTTGAGGCAGGAGCTCGAGGGTATGACGGTGAGCATCCCGGGGGGCGCAAACAACATGTCCCCTGGCTGGGTTTAGGATTTGTGATAGGCCGACCAATTATTTCAAGCATCAAAGCCTTTGAAGCCCGGACGAAATCACCACCCGAAACCTTCACGCTGTATGTACCTCGAGGGCCCAATAACCCAGATATTTCGGTACTTGGGCTGAGGGCAGTTGTGATTGCAGCTTAGTGTTCAAGACCATAGTAAGGGGTATATGGCTTGTATCAGGGATTCTGGTGATGCACTCTCAGGAATACTGGCGGATGTAGTACGTATTCTAGTTGACCTTTTGATGAAACCTGTGTTGCATTGACAACAAACTACAGGTACTTGCCTTGTTTGCTACAGTTGATTCGACAAGCATTCACATTTCCGGGAACTGGACGACCATGACGTCCACCGGTTCAGGGTTTCGGGGTGTGCGAGTTAACAGTATAGAGGTCGGACTTAAATAGCAACGATGTCCCTCTTTAGTCCTTTATGTAACTCTCCTGTACTTTCCCCTCAAGCCCTGCTCGAGTTTTTCTATGGCCCCAATTTTTAATCGGACAGTTCCGAAAGCAATGGGTCGCTGGGGTCCGTGTAGAAAAGGATCCTAGCAGGTCCTAGAAGTTAGGTTAAGGTTTTGGGTTTAAGGTATACTAGCAGTTAGGGTCTAGAAGTAGGGTCCTCCGTGTTCTGGCACTCCCAACAGAGCTTGGGTCGATTTTCCTGCCTAAATTGAGATGGACTAAACCACCATACCTCGAAGCAGGAGTATATGGTCATTCATGTGTTTAGTTTGTGCGACGAATTTCTGGATGTTTGTTCGTCAGCAATATAGAATAATGTAAAGAGATCACCAACTACGAAGCATTAGTTTTGTTTTCTGTTTTCGTGTCTGTGACTTCATAACGCCCTTACAGATCTACAAATCCCCATACATCCCCCCATCGAACCTTTGAAGCACCTCAGGCAGCCCCAAAAAACTCGTCTGGAACCCTTCTTTCTTATGCCTCTTCGACTCTTCGATGAACCTTACACCCTTAGCCCTAAAACCCTTGTTACAGAAGCCTTCAAGGTTTCAAGGAACCAGTCTAGAATCCCAAAGCCCTATATGCACCCAGAGTCCTTTCTCGTTGGTTTCCAGGTTCGATCATATTCCTTTCGAGTGAGCGACGGTGGCACATCGGCATAGGGCCTCGAGAATTCGCCGGTGTGTAGAGTGAAGGGTTTAGGGTTTTGGGTCCTCTTTTTAACCAACAGGTCCACAGGAAATGTTCAGGGTTTAGGTTTAGGGCTCCAGGGTTGTAGGATGTCGGGGGTCCAACCGCAAATGCATCTCAACCATAAGCCCCAGAGGGTCTCGGGTGGGGTAGCGTGGAATTTGTTCGTCTACTCCGGCTTGTTTTTAGAGGTTTCCCAAACGAGTACTTGCCATAAAAAGTCATTGAAGAAGGGGCAAACGCGACATTTTCAAAAGGGCCTCCGAAACAGCCCTGGTCTTTGGGGAATGTTGAAGACATTCGCCAATTCGATTTATTGTTGCCTGCTGGGTAGGCAAGCTCGGCATCGAGGGCTTACCTTTCTCGTTGTGAACATTCGCCAACATAGTTTCGGGAGCCCGGGGATGGAATAGTAGGGTGTGTTTAGGGTTTAGGCTATTAAGGTAAGTTCCCAAGTACGATAGTCTGAATGGCTGTGGAGGAGTCTTTAAAACCTCACCATTTAGGTAGTCGGACTTGTAGAGTACGGGCAACGAAGTTCAGATGATAGATATGTACCCACAGTGCCTCGGTTGCGCAGGGTGAGAACATGGCTTAGCCGGCGAGCAGCATCTGAAACCTGCTTTCAAGCGGGACTGGATGATCACAGTTTAGGCCTAGCCGCTCTGCTCTGCGCAGTACTGTTCCGGGTTTGGGCGGGTCTTCACTTCCCCAAAACTTAAGCCCCAAGTCCCAATCCAAAGCCGCAGTTCCTACCCAGCAATTTCTGTACAAAGTCGGAGTGTGAACAGCCTGCTTGGCAAACCCACGTCGCCCCCCAGCGAGAGAGCAAGCTGCCGTCGCGGGTGTGATATGGGGGTCGGAATACTTACTAGGTAGGCCCTTGGGATGTTTCACATTATTCGTTGTTGGGCTCAAGAGGATGTCAGTTACGATTTTTGTTCAAAGGAGTTATAAGGGCTAACCTAGATTTATAATGCTATGTTTTGGGGCTCCTTGTCATCATTACGGTAAAAAAGAACCCGAACCCCTGATCAAGGCCCCCTGTGTTAGCAGGATGCTTAGGGACATGGGTGGTTCTCCAAATCAGGGTCCCACTTTATGCCGCCAATGTAGTATGGCACCCTTATAACGAGGACCCCAATAGGGTCCCTAATTCAGAGAACCACCCATTTAAAATTTTCAGAGTTCCAAGGTTCAGGCCTAGGAAAGTAGATTCGGCTTGGGGGGTTTCGAATTAATTGCGGTTTCAGGGTTTCGAGGTGTACCTAAACCCTGAATATCCTACCTCTTATACAAGGAAACCGTATGAAGGAGCCCTCAAGAGCAAGGTTTCTCGGGGTCCAGGTAGGGATTTCTTGAAGAGTTTCTCCGACTTTCATGTTGATGTGGGCTTAGGGTAGTTATAAGTGGGGTTATAAGTAAGGTAACTATAATTATAACCCATATTAGGGGACTTATAACTCCACTTATGTAATCTCGCAGGTAAAGGAAGACATGGTCCTGGAGTGGTTTTCAACTTCAGTGATCTCCTGCGCCGCTGTCGCCGCAGCTGCTTTTGCTTGGAACCAGCTGGACACAGAGCTGTTGGGAATCCCCATGTCAACGCGAGCAAGTTGAATTCACTGTTCTTGTAATCTGCGGCTCCACTCATTCAGGGTGAGTTGTACATGTCACGACCATCGGGCCGCAAACCTAAATGGGTAGTTCTCTAAATTAGGGTCCCTTTTGGGGTCCTTGTTTTAAGGGTTCGATACTATACTATGCTAGGCACCAGCAAAGGTACCGATCTTCAGACAGGAAAATGGGGCGAACTTCTCTGGTCCTGCTGGCCGGCATTGCTTTGATTGGCCAACCGGCTGCAAAGTACTCAACCCTAAACCCCTAAACCCTAAACCCTTAAACCCTAAACTCCTAAAACCCCAAACCCTAAGCCCTAAACCTTACTTATGACCTACTTCCTTACAAAGCCCCTGAGCCTCCCAGCAGAATCCTATTTTCCCCAAAACGACCAGCCTGCGATGTGAGATAAAGCCAACACCTCTTGGTACCCGAGAATCCCTTCAATAGGAGCTCTTGAGCCTGCAGCCTAGTAGTAGAGTAGGTAACCTTTAAAGGAGCCCTTAATGGATCCCTTAAAGGAACCCTTACAGGAGCCCTAAAACCCAACCCCCACCCCCTAAGAGTAGGTAACCTTTAACCTTTTTGGGCTAGTATAATTCCTATATAATCCTTGTATTATGAAAAAGGTTAACCTTTAGTTCCCCATGATACCCGACAAGTAGGGCAGGGTTTAGGGTTTAGGGTTTAGAGCCTACCCATAGGCCCCATAGTAGTTCCTCTTGGGGGTTCATATCTAGAATCCTAGAAGGTAATCCCAAAAGGGAACTACTACGGGGCCTATGGGTAATTTCGATGCCGAAAGAAGTCAGAGGGTCTTTATATACTTCTGTTATGGAATTAGGCCCCTAAAGGCCATCCTAATCATGGGTTTTGAGGCGACCTAATTCCATAATAGCAGTATATATGGACCCTCTTCGTAATTGTCAACTCTACCATGTTGGGGTTCCTCGTTAGAGTTATCGTAGAACATACCCCAAAGCCCTATTCTAAGGATTCAGGCCCCTAGATGAGAACCAAAGATCCGATCCCCTAAGCCGGACAACCCCCCGCTCCATCCAACGCCACCAAGTCCTAGGTAGTATCATGGTGACCCCCTTAAAGGGGAGCCTACTTCTGGCTCTCTTAAAAGGGACCTTATTGAGTGGGTCTACATCCCCAATGGTCCCCCTAATCCTAACTCCTACCAAGGAGTGCTTGGGCCGAGCACGAACTTCCTCCAGGCGTCTCCCAGAGCGACAGCACCTCCCAGGCATCCCGTGGTTTCAGAGCTTTCGGAGCTAAGCCCCAAAATCGGATGTTTAGGGGGTTTAGAGCTTTAGGGGTGTATGGCTGTGGGTTTATTGGGGTCAGAGGGTTTAAAGGGCTTATAGGGTTTATTGGGTTTTAGGCTGTTTCAGCCCTTGTCGTCTCAGGTTCAGCAGGGACAGACGGACGAATGGAAGTTTCCCAAACATATGGGGATGGTTCATATGAGTACGATCACTTGTCATGAGGGTCCCAAAGCAGGATCCTTGCAAACAGACCATGGCATCTTGCGCGTTGTTGCCGAAGCTCTCTGCCCGCCTGAACTAACTTGCTTGCAGAAATGATTGAGGAGCTTGTTTCAAAGGTCGATAGCTTTACACTGCAGTTTCAATTGATTGACTTGGCTAAGCCAGTTTGAGTTTAGAGATTGCCTTAAACGCTCCAAAATCTGGTTTTAGGAGGTGTTGTGTCGTGTTTACTCGGAATAATATCAAGACTCTGCGCGGAAGTAGGTTGCACAACTCTTTGTTTCAGATCTCCAAGCAGGAAACCTTCAGTCGCTTTATGCCATTCTCGGAAGTACCTTCAGATACGCAGTACATCTTGCTCATCAGGATAAAGGAGTACTGTTCGATCGCCCCTCGTGGCAGTACTTGGGCTGTCATATAACTACTCTATCTCAAGCCCAAAATGACACTTGAAGCATCTCCGTATCTTCCCTGCTTTAAAGTTGAATTATGAGCACTTTGAGGGTGCGCTTGGTCCCAAGCCTCAACAAGGCCTCTGAGAAATCCTTTGGTGTGAGGTCAGCTCCTGGTATCACTCCGCCAGCTGCAGGTTTGGCTTTGGGGCTTGCTTCAGAATCCCAGCTGCCTAAACCTACTCAGAAGCCCAGGGGACTTAGTAAGTAGGATACAAGTATACAGTTATAAGTACCCTAAACGGCCTACGTATCACCGACTTACTAAGTCCCCTGGGCCTCCTAGTAACTATGAAAACCCGAAACCCTAATACAGGGGCCTTAATAATTAGAATAGGGTTTTGGGGCCCATGTTACTATACTTATAATCAGGAGCCCCCCAAAATAGTATAGGTAATTATTAAGGCCCCCCATATTAGACCGTATACTACCGCTGTTCAGCGTTGGCCATGGAAGTCCCCGGGGATGGCCATAGCTGGTTCAAGGGGTTCCGATTGAGGCTTTGCCTATACAAAACGGGCCTAAGTAGTTACCAATACTACTTTGGGGGGGTTCCTTTATTCTTAGATAATTATAGTGCACCGGGCCCCAATATCCTATTCATTTTCTATATAATTATTAAGGCCCCTAAGTAGTCTCCTTTTTGGTTTAGCCAGTTTTTATACGTAGGACCCTAGGAGGGTAACCCCAGCAAGGGTAAGTGGTTGATAGAGAGGGGAGTGAGGTTGCGGAGCCTTTATTGGACATTGGTATATGGTTTATGGTATAGCAATGGGTGATGACATGTGTTAAGTTAATTAGCTCGCTAGATGCACCAGGACATGTTGAATACTTTAGAGACTGATCTGGACAAGATTCCGTAGGTGCACGACCTCCTGCAATTCGGTTGCGACTCTCTTACAGAGTTTTAAGAGAAAGATAGCCGTACATGTCTGGTGACCCCGACATGGATCTGTAGTCTAATTGAGCGGCTAAGCCTGTAGGTGCATGTATGCATATTGCCCTACATGCGTATCGATGGCAGTACATACATACGTGCGTATGTCTGTAAGACTTCTTCAGCCGGCGAACATCATACCCTATACGCAAAGCCCTACACCCTCATGGACCCTGAACTCTAAACCCTAAACCCCATACCCTCTGCCCTAAACCCCAAACGATCGGTTCTCCGGTTTAGGGGCTTAGGGTTTAGGGGTTTAGGGGTTTAGGGGTTTAGGGTTCGTCTCTTCTCTAGAAGAGATGAGACGATGAGACGCGGACTAGCCGAGCTAGACAGCTGCCCGGCAAATGGGCTTCAATCGCACCTTCCCAGAGAGCCCAATCCAATACCCCTTAATTAAGGAATATGGCGTAAAATATATAGGGCTTCATATTATGATTTAAGCTCTATTCCTTGGGCTCTCTGGGCAAATGGGCTTCAATCGCACCTTACACAGGTCAGTGGCGCCCTGCGGGGCTCTTGTATCTTCTTTGCGGTCTTCCAATCTCCTCCCAAGGTTTGACCCAGAGAGCCCAATACCCCTTAATTAAGGAATATAGCTTAAATCATAATATGAAGCCCTATATGATTTAAGCTATATTCCTTAATTAAGGGGTATTGGGCTCTCTGGGGACTTCCCTGGCTTCCACACGGTCCTGATGTTGCTGCCAACTGCAGGGGAGTTCTGCTTGGCTCTGCCCGGGGATGCACTTTTCAGACGGCCGACGAGGCCCTGGAGGCACCGAAACCTCCTGGACGTTTTCATCAGCCTAAACCCTTGAATGAGAAGCCCAAAACGGGCCCGAAGAGCTTCGGGGCCTTGGACCCTAAGCCTTAAACGGCCTGCAAAACAGCTCACCTCAACATTCTAGCGTACAGCCCGACAGAACAGTAGGTTATTGGATCCCCAGGTATACCTTAAACCCTAAAGCCCTCAAGCGTAATGTAGGTGCGCTGCAGCCTGCCGACGCAGAAGCAGACGACTGGTCTCAGCCGGTAGTGGCAACAGGCCGGACACTTTGAGCAGCTGCGTGTGCCTAAGCCCTAAACACCCTAGACCCCTACACCCCTACACCCCAACACCCTGTGTTTATGAAGCAAGGTAGGGCTTGTACTGAGGTTCTCTCTCTCTCTCTATTACATGGGTACGCCGTTATTTTTGTTTCTGTATATGTACTCTCCCTCACTCTCTCTCTCTCTATATATATATATACACACACATACACTAATGAGAACAGGATAAGTATGAGGGGCCTTGTATGGCTTCTATGTGACACGGGGTTCATACTATACGGCTTCAGCGAATGTATTACGGCTCCTTGGGAATGTTGTGTGCTTTGGGTGCTACTGGGGGGGAGTCGAGAAATCTAGACCTGGTTTCGTGTACGTACTTACATACCAGCCGACTTCATTGCACCGTTAAGCCTCAGAAGTTGGGTCCACCCCGACGACTTGCAGCGTGCAGGGAAGGAATCCGAGAATGTAGGCCCGTGACTGCTTTCCCACAGATATCCCATGCCTGAACCCTTCACAGACAAAGAGGCCGAGGCCATAACCTAGTCAGAAGGACTAGAAACCCTCAGACTCTAAAGCCCAAATCCCCAAAATGCAGGCCATGCAAATCTTCCTCAGACCCCCTAGATAGTAACAGCCGCAGTATCATGAGTTTCGCGACCCTGGAAAAGGGCACGCCTAGATGGAGGAACCCCAAACCGCTTAGATAACCCTTTTATGTCGACCAGAAACCAGCAAAAATCAACAACATGTTTTGAAAGCCATGCCAAAAAGAGAGAAACGCAGAACATCCTAAACAGCGAGCCCTTAAATCCTAAACCTGCAGTCCCCAACTACCCTCTAATATGTCCCAAATACCGGTCCGGCTCGAAAAGGCCTTTCAATCTTCCTGGGCCTCCTCCTTGGCCTGCAGTCCACTCCGGCCTACGCGGATGCCATCGATGCCGCCAAGCCTTGAACAGGATTCGGAGCTCCTTTTGAGAATTCCCCCAAAGGGTCGAAAGTATCTATGTAGTAGAATGTAGGGTTTCCATATTAGGATTACTACTATGATTTGCGGAAGTATCCCCCATAACTTATAACAGAATCTGGAACCTCTAGGGACTTCGAAGGGACGGGTGCTATAATGTTCTATAGCGATATCATTTTGGGGATTATAGGGTTTAGCGGTTGCTGGGTTCAGGGTTCAGGGTTTCTGGGTTGGGGTCCATTGTGTTTTTCGCACATCGGGCCAATTTGTATGGTGGTTGAGTAGGTGTTGAGCTCTGTTCTTGGCCTTGGTCCTATTGAAGGTTTGAAGATGGCCTGTGCTGGATTGCTTCTTAGAGAATCCGGCTGATCCGGACGACCAGCGACAACGGGTTCATGTCCGATCTAGTGCGGCCCGGTAGCTGTTACGAGGCTTTCGGGAGTTTGTGGGTGTTCAATCTTACCCGGAACCCTAAGCCCTAAGCTTTTTCCAATATGCTCAACTTTGGGTCTTCTTGAAAGCTATCTTAAGACACCGCTAAACTTTTCAAAATGCTCAACCGTACAGGAACCATGAAACTTAGGACGGGTTTAGGGTTTAAGGTTCAGAGATCTTAAAACTTAGGACGAGATCTCGGAGTACATCAAAGAGATGAGGCAGATGCTCCTGAAGCAGCCCGAGGAGCATGCGTTTGGGGCGAAGGGTCTAGGCCTAGGCGTGTTCTACTTTTAAAAACCCCTGTTGCACTTAGAGGACCAGGGGACTTAGTAAGTAGGTTATCTGTAGAGATTTACAGTAAGTGCCCTAAATGGAGTTACCCCAATTGAACCCCAGTATAGTGAACCCCAGAAAGTTGGAACATCGATTTAGGATGATTCATGCTGGGATTCCCTTTGGCTTACCTTAAGGGCATGAGGCTAATGATGTTCCAACTTTCTAGCTTCTACTGTAAAACATAATTATAATCCTACTTATAGCCTACTAACTAAGTCCCCTAGGCCTCTAATTATAGAACCCTTAAAGGAACCCTAAACCCCAATTGAAGCCCAGTAAAACAATGTAAAACAACTATTTAAATTTAGCCTGTCTGCGAGCGTGGCTGTCGGGGACTGTCGGGCCCAGGCCGCTTGTGATGTTCAAAAAATGGGACCCCCAGTAAGTAATTAGCATCAGGGTTTAGGGTTCAGGGTTTAGGGGTTTAGGGGTTTAGGGTTTAGGGTTTAGGGTTTAGGGTAATCAGCATCCTATTTTTGCTGCTATGGTGGTAAAATGGACTATCAGGTGATATGGTCTGCTACACAAGTAGCTGGTCGTTTCGGGCTTGTGTTGTGCAGGAGGGTTTCCACCCTTCCAAAGACGCTGGAGGGCGCGTTTTAATGCAAGAGTGTTTAAAGGAGGACAGGAATCTCTCGTCGGCTCAGAATTGCAAATATTGAGTATTCTAGCGTTGACACGCTAGGATCCTCAAGGGTAACCCAAAAAGGAACTTCTATGGAGACTGATATACCGGCCTAAATATGTTCCTATGCTATTTTGGCGGCTCCTTATTCTAATAATTATAGTATAATGGGCTTCAAAACCCTATTCTAATTATTAAGGCCCCTATAGTCTAGGTATTATAGCTGAGACATAGGCCCTAGGAGCGAAGTACACCTGAAACACTGCACCACCCTGCTCAACCCCAAACCCCTAAACCCTAAACCCTAAACCCTATAAACCCTAAACCCTAAACCCTTAAGCCCTAAACTCTAAACCCTATAAACCCTAAACCCTATAAACCCTAAACCCTATAAACCCTAAACCCTATAAACCTAAACCCTAAACCCCTAAGCCCTACATATATATATATAGGGTTGATTCTGGGTTTAGGGTTTAGGGCTTGAGCAGGGTTTTATAAGCCCCTCTTTAGCCCTAAGCCCTGAAGCGTAAACCCTTAACCCCCCNCCCCCCCCCCCCCCCGTAAGTGAGTGTTCTGATGTGCACGCTCTTCAAGGAGTGGGGTTTTGGACGGGAGAAAGGGCATTGCACTTACAAAATTAAACCCATGACCCTGATGTAGAGGCCGGAACAGTTACCAACATTCTTCCTCGGAGTTCCTCATTATAGTTATACCCTAAACCCTAAACCCTACACCAAACCACCAGTCCAACTATTAAGGCTCCTTGTGCTAAGCCTTCCTACTGGCTTTGAGGTCACCGGGCGGTTTGGGGTCCGAAGACTGGCGCGCCTGGAGGAGGGATCCGAGAGCACCAGCTTCAACTACAACCAGGAGTACCAACAGGCCTCTAGGGATTAGGGTTTAGGGGTTTAGGGGTTAGGGTCTAGGGGTTTAGGGGTTAGGGGTTTAGGGGTTAGGGTCTAGGGGTTTTGGGGGTTTAGGGGCTCGGGGTTTAGGGGTTTAGTAGGGTGTAGGGGCTTAGGGTTTGGAGATTTAGGGTTGAGGGCTTACGGACAGGGGCTAGACTTTTTTAAAGCAAAAACCAAGACTAAGCGCCCGAAGCCTTGAGGTTTAGGGTTTAGGGTTTAGGTTGGGTCATTCCCTCCCAGTAACTGTCCTTAAAGGGGCCTTATTAATTATAATTCCTATTACATAATAATCATATACTCTCCTAAATATTGAGCTACATAACTATTATCCCAAACCCAAGTACCTAATTATTGGGTCCTTTGGACCCTTAGGGTTTAGGGTTGAAGCTCCTAAATCCTACAAGCCAAGGTCTCAAGCAAACTGCACCCTGAAGGCTCAAAATCTACAAGACAAGCTTGTATGGAGTCTTCATTCTCTTTGGGGGGCCGGGGCCTGGGGTTTGGGGTCTACTTACCTTTGGTTAGTAGGGAATGGAGGAATGGGGTACAATTATAACTACTATTACTACCATTCCTCCATTCCCTACTAACCAAAGGTAAGTCTAGAGGGTCATGGATGGTTTCGATGTTCAAGCCTTTTCGGGCCTTTGGGCTTTAATTCCCGAAAAGCCGACTGCAGGCACTGCACACTTGTTGCACCAACGTAGGTGTCGTGTCTATGCTTGGAGTCTAAGGGTCTGTGGGATTCCGGGAGTTGTGTTTCGGGCCTTTGTAGGAGGTTCACACAGGGCTTCAGGGCTTGAAGGATAGCAGGTGGGTTTGTAATCGAGCTTCCGCCCTACCTTGAGGTATTTTATTCCCTTGTAGTCCTGAATTTAAAACACGGCAATCGGTGTCTTTTCAGGGGCGCCTGGGTTGGTTCGCCTGGTATGTGTGTAGGGCTCTCTTGTGTCAAGTGCCCCAAACCCTTACAGCTCCTAAGCCCGAAGTACGCGAGGCAAATGCCGAGTTTGTCCGGCTGAAGTATGAGAAGATGAAGGAGAATGCCTTTGCCTCGGGGGTAGTGCTACTGCTGTGTGTCAAACCCTAAACCCTAAACCCTACCCTTTGCATGCTGTGTGTCGCAAGCTGCGAACGCGGAGCCCCTCTTTGAGTTGAGGGCCGGCTTGCAATAGCCCGAACCTCGAACCTCCAACCCTAAAACCTAAACCTTATACAGTAGAAGCTTAAAAGTTGGAAAGCCTTAAGAGTAAAGTATGGGGAATCCCAGCACTACTTGGCCTTAATCCGATTTCCAACTTTATGGAGTTTAGTGTAATCATACCATACTAGACCCCAAACTTCAAACCCTACTGTTGATGGACAAAATCCTGCATGACCCTAAGGACCCTAAACTATGGGAACTATGGTATATTCCTTATAATGGGTAATGCAGGATTTTGTCCATCAACCGTACCATACTCTACCCCAAACTTCAAACCCTATCAGCCCTAAAGCCTGACCCTTATCAAGCCTACAAAACCTCTGAAACATGTCCTTGAAAAAATGGGGGAATAGATCCCTGTAGTAGCCCCTATATACTCCCCAATAATAGTCCCCATAACCCATTCCCCCATTCCCTACTAAGAACCAAACAGGGACTATAGATACCCTAAGACCCCTTATAGAGCCCTTATAGAACCCTTATAGGAGGACCCTTTAAAGGAACCTTTAAAGGAACCCCATTCCCTACTAAGAACCAGACAGAAAATGTCCTGTCCGAGCTAGGTCCTGAAAGCCAGGAACGACAAGGAACGAGCCAAGGTCGCCCGGATGTGTTTCAAGCTTTAGGGGTTTGGGTTTTGGGTTTTGGGGGTCGGATGTGTTTTAAAGGGCTCCTTATTGTTAGGCTTTCCTGATATAAGTCCTCAAAATAGTAGGTTGTCTAGGGTCCAGGTAGTTCGTATAGAAGCCTTTATAGAACCTTTAAGGGAGCCCTACTCACATGCTTAAAGCCCCTATACTAGGCTCCCAAGTAGTACCGAAATAGTGGGAACAAGGGTAACCCTTAGTTATTTAGGGGCTACTGGGGAACCTAGTTGTTGGATTGTCCGCATGTGTCTGTGTGGGTTGTGTGTACGTCAGCAGCTGTAAGCCTGATGCATGGCCTGTCTGGCAATTCCCAGTATGTCAGTTATGTGATGTGTGTTGATGCTTATTCTGTCGGTTGTTGTGTTCTCATAGTTTATAGTTTGTTCTTGAAGCTGGAGGAGGGATGCTTGAGCGGCTCGATCTTGTGTTGCTCGCTATTGGTAGTGCTTTTGTAAGTACTTAGATGGCTCTTCAGTTTTTTCGTGTGTGCGCGTGTAGAGCTGTTCTTTATGTTGTTTGAGTGTTCTCGCTGGCAACTGTGTAGTAATACTACAGAGGTTAAGCTGGAACAGTGATCAGGAGACGCACGAAGTGTGTCTTAGATGGGCTTACAGGGGCCGTAAAGAAGCCTTCTGTTATGGTGTCCGAGAGACCGGGGGGTCCAACAGTGGTATATATCCTAGTTACCCCAACTCTACTTACTCCAAAAGGTTCAAGGATATCCCTAATCCCTCCCCTCTTGAATCACCCTTCCTTCCGGATCCTATAATTCTGGTACCCTTCGAGGAGAGCTTAGGCGGCGAGTTGCGAGTCTCGCGTCGACGATGCAGAGCTGGGGCAATGCCAAGGCAGCTACATGGGTGGTTGTCAAAATTATGGTCCCTTTTTGGGTCCCTAATATAGTACGGCACTTATTATTTAGGGTACCCCGAAAGGGACCTTAATTTTGACAACTACCCACATCTCAGAAGCAAGGCTGGGGACCAACGGTTTCAATCCGCGGCGGCAATGCCATAAAGCGAGATGCAGCTGATAAACCAGACCACCCGCCGAGCCGCCGAGCGGGCCGCCGCCGGAGATCAAGGGCAACGGCAAGGGGCCCATTTTTCGAAGGCGGCTGCAGGGGAAAGGAGCCGGGCAAACACTGGCTGCACAACCGTGCCCAGTGCACTCGCGATGCTGTTCCCAGACCCCCGGGAGGATCTAAAACGTAGATCCCCTAATTTTGGACCCTAGCTACTAAAGGGTACTTTATAGGAACCCCCTTTAAGGGACTTAAACCCTAAACCCCTAAACCCTAAACCCTAAACCCCCTAACCCCTAAGCCCTAAACCCCTTCAGGGATCCACTTTTTGGATCCTCCCTAAAGGGGTCTGGGTTCCGAGCATCGAGAAAAACGTCAGTCGCCGGGTTTTGTCAGGCTTCCCTTACCGCAAACCCTACCTGTAGCCCCGAAGGACCTACCTTTTGAGGGAACTATATATGGGTGGTTGTCAAAATTATGGTCCCGTTTTGGGTCCCTATTATACTACGGCACCTAATATTTAGGGTTCCCAAAAAGGTGCCATAATTTTGACAACTACCCATATATAGAAACCATAATAATATACCCCAAAAAGGTAGGTCCTCTACCGAAACCCCGAAGGACCTACCTGTTTAAGGACTCATATAAGGAAGCCCATAGTAAGGAGCCCCCAAAAGGGGTAGGTTCTTGAGGGTTTAGGTAAAGCCAAAGCCCCAGACCGTTAATCCTCTAAGACCTGAGCTCTCAAAGCTTTTCATAAATCCCACACCCTAACCTAGTAGCTGAGTAGCTAACCTTGAACCTTGAGGGGTTTATAAAACCCTACCATAATCGAAAAGGTTAACCTTTTTTGGGCTAGGGTACTCAACCCATAGGCTGAAACTCCAACCCCAAACCCGGTGGTCGATGGTCCCTAAGCCCCTATCACGGACCCTCAAGTCCCAAGCTGCAGCGCGGGAGAGCCCCGTGTAAAAACGCGAAGCATCTACAGGTATAGGTAGACCCGCAAGTCAGGGAACCGATATAGAACTCGGTTTAGAGCATTTTACTGCGCCCTCAAATGATTGTAGCATATTGCACCCTATAGGGCCTAAGCTCCGAATCCCCAAACCCGATGAGAACCCCATCGAAACCTTAGGAAATCCGGTGGGAAGCCGATTAGAAAAGCGTCATGAAATTGCTGCTCTCTGGTGTCCATAACCCCGATAAGCCGCAGAAACCCTAAGCCCTAAACTCAAAACCTGACACCGTAAACCCGAAGCTCCAGAGCTCTGCCTCCAGGCCATGCGCGTGATGAAGGCCGAAGCCCTGAAAGAAGCCGTAGACATCACGGAGCTATCGCTGCTCAAGTGAGCGGTGATTAACCCCAATTGCTGGGCTCGTCAGTGTCAGACTTCCGCAATCGGGGTTGCGTCGAGCCTGGGGTTCGGGAATTGGGTTTTGTGTGTATGTTGGGAATTGAGGGCTTGGGCATCGCGGTTTGAGGGCTCTTCTACATAAGAGGGTTGCTTCCATTTCGGTCTTGCATCCTTCTGGCAGCGGCTATGTCCTGTCTACTACTTTGACTTCAACCTTTAGCTTCACGTGCGAGATCTAGTTGAATTCGCCGCATGGTGGACACTTTTTAACCAGTCGCTCTGGAATCACGGCCCAAGGGGCTGACTCGCAAATGTAACCTAAACCAGGCTGCTGTAAGGGACTGTGCCATACAGTCTATATGCACTAAGGGTTCCTTCGTATGAAAGCTTCACCGCTTCATATAAGGTTCCTTCAAGGGTTCATATTTACGTGTGTGTGTGTGGGTGTGTGTACATGTGTGTGTGTGCAGACATTAAATCCCACAAAATTGGAGGTTATGGCACAGTCTAACATACTGAGACCTCCACCCTACGTTGCGGCTCACCGCTTTGGCGCTTGTTTTTTGTTGGTGGTTTTCCAGGGCTTGGTTGTTTTGGAATTAGGGAATGTTTAGTGCTTTTAGTCGCAATTTGGATACCCCTGATCAGGGTATCTCCCTGCCGTACAACCTACTGACCAAATGCCCTGATCCTCAAGAACGGTTCAGTGTGCCTGTGCACCCAAGCTGCATGGGGCGGAGATTCCGGTTCCAACTTTTGTAAGATGCGACTCAGAATCGTTCCGAGCGAAAGGATAGGATGGGTTCAAGGGTTAGGCTCTCCGACATACCGAGAGTCTCCATTGTAATTCCTTTGTTTGGTTTAAGTTTAGCACACACTTGGGGATCCTACAAGGCAACACGCGAAACGAGCTACAATCGAAACTAGAGGCAATTTTGTAGGGATTGCGCCTGCTCATCATCAGTCTTTAGATAGCAGACCATGGTGAAATTTAGGTCTCAGAATGGGTGATATTCTTACATTGTCTATTGTCTCTGTGCAAATGTCGTTGTATGGGACCATGAGGAGGTTTTCGGGCGCTTTGGGAGCGGCTAGGAGCGGCTATAGTAAACCCCATAAATCTTAAGGATTGAGGCTATGGGGTTTCCAACTTTTGTGCTTTTACTATAGGAGTCACGGCTACTTGGAGGCCCTTTTGACTTAGTAAGTCTACTTAGTATCCCCTAGAAACCATATTATAATCCCCCATAACCCACCTTACTAACCCTACTTACTAAGTCAAAAGGGCCTCCAAGTGGGACTCTGTAGCTCTCGGTTATGACTTTATGAGGGGGGTTGCTTGCGCTGGGGGATGCCCCTTCTCCGAACCCCGAACTCAAACGGGCCTCCAAGTAGGAGTCAGGCCATAGTTTTGATGCTCTGGGTTTGAGGGGTTTGGGATGGTTTGGGGCTGTCCTGCTTCAATCGTTTTCAATGCTTTAGAATGCTTTTAGAGGATATACTCTAATATACCAATAAAAATACACAGAACATACAGATTCTAGGACTGTTAGTTGGCGGGCTCCTTCTCCACCCTATTCCCTGAACCCCGTTCTGAGCTGGACGTGTGGGTAGTCCTCTGAATTAGGGTCCCTGTTCCGGAAACCGAGTTGAAGGCAACATACCGCCGCAAACAGCTACCAATGCTATTTTAGGGTTTGTTGTTACCTCAAACCCCTATTCCAATTAGTAAGGCCCCTATAGTCTATAGTAGTGAACTACAATGGTTGTAGAAGCCAATCAACCATTGCAACGTGGTGGTACAATGAACGCAAAACTAATGCAGCTCTGTCGTTAGCGAGATTGCTGCCCGAATGTAAGCACGGACCGTGCTTACCGTGCATGTCTGTGCATTGCCGTGTCAAAGCAGTAGGCGACTAACACGTCTGTCTAACAAGAGGTACCGCAGTTTAATGACGGTGGGGTTCTTCCCCACAACAGGAATCCGCGGCCGTATTGAACCCTGCTAACCTCTGAAACAGTACCAGATGGTCATTGTGTCGGGCTCCCTACGTCCCTACGCCCCAAATCCTTAAAGTCCCTTATAACTCCCTTCAGCAATACTGTTTCACTACCATAGAAAATTCACTACCATAGAAAATAGGGGCCTTCATAGTTAGAATAGGGTGCTCTATGTCTTGGGCTCTCAGCAGGGATCGTAGTTTCGCCTCGCCGGAATCGCGCGCGAGAAAAAATGGCCATCAAATCCGCTGGGGAGGCCTCGAGCTCTGCGGGGCGGCTTTGTGGGATTTACGTTTTTGTAGGGGTTGGGCCTTAACGTTTAGGGCTTAGGGGTTTTGGGTTTTATAGGGGTTGGGCTTTAAGGTTTTGGGCTTAGGGGTTTAGGGTTTAGGGTTTCGCGGGGATTAGGCTTTAGGGTTTAGGGTTTGGCTTTAGAGCTCTTGGATGCCGGTTCTTGGGATTAGGGCGGTTGGGCTGTAGGCTCTTGGACTTTCAAAGGCCTGTTACCGGGCTGAGTGTTGCGAGAGTAGTTGTCCCTCCGGAATCCTCCGGAATCGAAAAGCCCTTGAACCCTAAACCATAAAGCCCTGCATCCTCTAGGAAACCTTAAAGCCTTAAACATTAGCCCTACTACTATGCTTGAGTCCCTGTTGAGTGCCCGAAACTCGGCACCACGGACTGCAAAGCGGACCCGTGGCGTTTGCAACTGCCATTTTAAAGTATTACGGACCCTATATATCCCAGAGGGTCTGTCTACCTACCTAGTTTTATGTATACATATATATATATACACACACACACATGTATATCTCTCTCTCTCTCGCGCTCTCTTACCTATATGTTTGTTTATTTGTTTGTGTATAATATATACATACTACCATCGTGGAACCAGGCCCCAAAGGATCATCCTAATCATGGTGGGGTTTCGGGGGACCGATATAATTCCATAGTAGTGGTATATTTGGATGGACCCTCTGTGTATAATCTCCGACGTAGTGTTCCACTTATATATTCGGGATCCTATAAGGTAACTCCCAAAAGGACCTGCAATGGAGACTTAAGTATATACCATATCGGCACATGGAACCTTACGGTTAGGGTTTAGGGTTTAGGGTTTAGGGTTTGGCCTGTAGGAGATCCCCAAACAGGCCTCGTAAGCACTGCTACGGAAACAACAAGGCAAGCTGAAGCCCCCGGTGAAGCTGCCTTAATATTTAGAATAGGGCAGTGAGCTCCTTTATGGTACAACCATGAACTCTAATGAAAAAACAACCTAGGCTTCTAGCTTTGGCTTTAGGGTGTAATGCACGGCCCCCAAACACCTCAAGGTTCAAGGTTCAGGTGTAGAAGACGCAGCATGCGAAAGCTTGAACCCACATAATGACTTCTGGAGTCGGACAACATAGAATCCTACAAAAATGTTTACCAATATTATGCCTTAGCTAGGTAGGGCTTTGGGACATTTTTAAGAGGATCTTATTTACTATTATTTTCAAAGGCTTTCAAAGCGCCACCTAGTTAGGGTTTCTTCATGAAATTACACCGTATTAGACCCCCGAACTCTACTCTGATTCTCAAGGCCGCTACATTACACAACAAGCAAAGTCCATCGTACGGCTGATGGACAAAATCCTGCATGACCCTAAGGACCCTAAACTATGGGAATTATGGTAGATTCCTTATAATGGGTAATGCAGGATTTTGTCCATCAACAGTAGTTCAGTAGCCAACCCGTCGCAGATTCAAGACTTGGTGTTGGCATCTAAGGCTGACTGGACCTTGATATTCCTGAGTGTCTTTGAAAGGGAGAGCCTTATATCAGCCTTATATCTATACTTACAAAGCCCTTTATACGGATTGGGCAATGATTGGACCATCTGGTTTAGGGATGTTTTTTCGGTGTTTTCTTACAGAGTTTTTCTGGAATATTATAGAAGCAGTGTTCTTGCGGTTCAGGGTTTAGGGTTTCATCCCAAGACGGGGACCCTATAATAGAACCCAAAAGTAAACCCTAAACCCTAAACCCTGAACCCCAAATACCCTGCACCCGAAACCCTAAACCCATTAAGGGTTCATCTGGAACTCTAGGAAGCGAGCCTCTGCCAGGACATTGCTTTCCGGCCACCGGTGACCCCTGGCTGCACAGGGCCTCTCTGGAAGAACCCTGAAGCCGAAACCCTAAACCCTAAACCCCTACCTTAACCCGGAATAACCTACCTTTTTAAGGACTTATATAAGGAAATCATAATAAGGAACCCTAGGTTCTTCAGGGTTAAGGTAAACCTTCAGGCCTTGCAGAAAAGGGGCTTAGAGCCAAAAAAGTACCTAAACCCTAAACCCGACGCCTTAAACCGAATTCCAAGCCCTGAGTACCCATCAGGGCTGAGCCGTGCGATGTTTAGTCGACTTGCCTAGTAACGCCTTGTGAGCCCCCTTTGCAGTTTGGAAGCCCTGTGAACACCTAGATCCTTACAAGCCCTGTAACACCCTGAGAGCTGGATTGAAATACTGAGAAGTCCCTCTTGGACGCGCGCGCGCCTAAAACCCGACCCAGCTGAATCTGAATTCCTTATGGACCCACCACGAGTAAACCCTAAACCCTAGCTTGATCATAGACCTACACCGCAAGCCCTGATTTCCAGCTAGGACGCCTTTCACTTTGCTACACTACGCAGCTCCCGATGGTGGCAGGAGGCAGGGCTTTTAATTTAGGGGCCTTAATAATTACCAATACTATTGTTAGGGCTCCTTATTACAATTATAGTATAAGATACCCCAAAACCCTATTCTAATTATTAAGGCCTCTATATTAAACTTTTAGGGTGTAGGGTTTTTGGGGTTTCGAGGTTTCCGGAGCTTTGCTCAAAGAGGTGCGAACGACCCTAAGCCGAAAACCCCAAAACCCTGTCACCCTAAGACCTGAGATAGTAGGAAAAATAAAAGGGTACCCATATTATGGGAACCTAGCAAGGGTACTCAGCCCCTAAACATCCTTACTATGATGCCCTAGCCCCCTAGGACCCTGGGACCCCGTTGGTGGCAGGACGACATACGAGCGTGAGGTTTCCACCTGCGAAGCAGCCGCGGCCCCAAATAATACACATATGCATATTATATAGTTATTTATGTTTATCTATATATATGTATGTATATATATATATATGTATGTATATATATATGTGTAGATATACATATCTATGTGTATATATATATACATATCTATGTGTGTAGATATATATATATAGAGAGAGAGAGAGAGAGAGAGAAGAGGCGCTCATAAGTCGTAAACGGTCCCTTTGAAGAGTATAAAGATCCTGTTTTGTGGGTTTCCTTCGAGGGATTAGGTAGTTTCTGACAGGGCTTTATAGGGAATAGAAGGACCTTGACTACTGGGATAGGCTTTGGGCGTTAGGTCATACTGTAGCTATCTGTAGCTGCTTTATCAGGCCTACCACGGTATTCGTGAGGCAGCAGTACGGTTTGAGGTTCAGAGTTTTGGGTTTTGGGCTGGGTGAACGGTTCTATTTTGATAGTTTCAGAGGGCAGCGCATCGGGTTAATTGGGATTAGGAGCTACATGAGATTCAGTTTTTGGAGTATTTTGGAGTTCAGGGTTACAGGGGGTTTAGGATGGTTTAGTGCTTTATGCATTTTAGGCGTTCCTTGTCCAGATGTCGCGTGTTTGCGCTTCCGGCAGGCCAGGAACCCGACATCCCTACATCGGTTTAGGCTCCTTTAAGGGTTACGTTTGAGGTTCTATAACAATAATGAGTCCCAGGCCCTAAACCCTAAACCCCATACCCTAAACCCCAAGCCCTAAACCCTAAAGAGTACCTTGAGGGCCTTGACAGGTCCGAAAACATGTATGGGAGTTTCCGAAAATTAGGGGTACCTTATTTGGGGGTCGTTATATTAAGGATCCTACTATTTAGGGTATTATATAAAGTTTATAGGGTCCCCTATTTTCGGAAACTCCCAAACCCTTAAACCCTAAACCCTTTATAGAACCCCTATAGATCCCTTAAAGGAGCCCTTATGGTACCCCTTTAAAGGAACCCTTAAAGGGTCCCCTATTTTCGGAAACCCCACCCTTAAGTCGAAATCAACCTGCGAGCTCCCTATTTTGGGGGGTTCCTTTAAAGGGGCCTTTAGGGTTTAGGGTTTAGGGTTAAACCCTAAACCCTAAACCCTAAACGCAATTATAAGGATTTAATAAAGGGGCCCAACTGATTGCATATGCTATTTTGGGGCTCCTTATTTTTTTGTGGTATACCACCAAAGCCCTATTCTAATCATTAAGGCCCTGATATTACACCCTGAACCCGAAGCCTTGAAACCCTCAGCCCTAAGCCCACACCAAAAGCCTGAAACCAGCCCTGAGCACTACGCCTTAAGCCTTAAACCCTAAGGCCTAAATTTTAAACCCTAAGCCTGAAACCCGAAGCCAAAAAAACCTAAACCGCCAGCATTAAACCTTCATCATCAAATCTTACGGTTTAGTAAAACCTACGCAATAATTCCCTGACCTTCAAATTATAAGGATTCTAAAGCTCAGATACCTAAGCCCTACCGTGAAACCCTCAACACCTGAACCCTGAAACCTTCACCATTGACCCCAGCACCCACAGCATCCACTACAAAGCCACCGACCATCTCACCGACATCATGTCACCACACTCAGCCTCCCCACAGACAGTGCTACGTAGCAGCCTAGCAGCCCGCGCCATTTCGGCACGAAGGCCCACCACACCGGATGACGCCATCACCCCCAAACCCCAACATAGGGGTCGCAATAATTAGCATTTTTGTTTCCTCATAATCCCTTTATGGCAATAGTATGATATGCCTGAAAACGATATTCTAATTCGCAGGTCTCGTATAATTATTAGACTACTAGACCCTGGAGAAGTAGTGCGTCATGCTGCTACGGCCAAGGTTGGTGATCAAGCCAAGAGTCGAGCGTACCTGAAGATGGACAGGTGGCTGATGGTCGAATAATTCCTAAGTCCTAAGACCCTACTTCTGGCTCTTAACAGAGACCTGATTCGAGAAGGTCTATGTCCCCACGGGTCCCCCTAATGCTAACTCCTAAGTAATTGATACTGATAGGGGGGTTTCCGAAAATTAGGGCACCTTATTTTGGGGTCCTTGTAATAAGGATCCTACTATTTAAGGTACTATGTTGGGATCCCCTATTTTCGGAAACTCCCATAGGGCTCCTTTCAGGAACTTAAAGATTAGGGTATATGGGTCCATGTGCGCAAAAAGTACATACTTTGGCCCTGTAGAGTAGCTATATCTATAGGGACTACTTCAAGGACAAAGTATCTACTATACGAGTATGTTCGCCCTTAAGGTGTGAGTTTAATTCTAGGCTTGGACAGGAGTTTAGTAGTTAGAGGATTCGGGTCGGGCTTGGATTGGATTCGTTTAATATAGGGGCCTTATTATTATTGTTATTATTAAATACCTATACTGTTTTGGGGGGGTTCCCTATTGTAATTATAGTATAACATACCCCCAAACCCTATTCTAATTATTAGGACCCCTTATTAGGGACACCTCTTCTCGGGGTCTGTGCCGGAGGGAATGCAGGAGTTATATCATCCACGTAGCTGCATCTTCAGTCCCACATCCGCCACATTAAGGTCTAGGGTTTAGGTTGGGCGAGCCCCTAAACTTTGAACACTGAACGCTAGAGCCCTCGGTCTTACGACGGTGCTGGAGGGTCCTAATCATCAACCGCTTCAACCATGAGGCTGTCGCATTTGGAATGATGTTGGTAATTTTTCAGGCTTCTATGTTTGGGGGCTGAGGGTTTAGTAACATCCTGATGGAGCCAGGCACTTTCGGGGTATGGTCGCAGCCGTCGTAGTACATGGTAGTCGTACTCGTCCTCGTAGTCGCAGTCGTAGTGGGTGATGGTGGTGGTGGTCGTCGTGTTGGTCGAATTAGTAGCAGGGGTGGCGCAGCAGTCACGTCATTTGAACCCCTAATCCCCATCATCTACCTCAAGCAGCCAGCACATATTGAACAAACCAGTTTTGGAACCGACCTTAGCACCAGACTTTCGCTTTGTTCAGATAGCTCAGTTGCTATTACAGGGAAATCGTAAGATCGAGTTCGGGAACCATAACTACATATTGTACAACTTTCCGATCCGCTTAGCAAGCCTGAACTCGGAATCTCTCAACGTCTGTCCCTCAGAGGCCAAAGTGATTGAATTTGCTGAGATCATGTACCTTGTAATGTCATGTGAAAGACACGTCGATAATTCAAGGTACACCCCACGGTAACTGGATATTGGGCTCTTCGGATACCCTAAACCCCTAAAGCTTTCGAAACCAAGCTTTGCACCACAGCAGGGTGGTTGTTGCAACAGGGAAATCATGAACGCCATCAAGACGTCCCAGTCATCAAATGAAAGCATTCTCATGTGGGCCATGCTGCTTGTTTGTGTCTATATATGGGTGGTTGTCAAAAAATTATGGTCCCTTTTTGGGTACCCTAAATATTAGGTGCCGTACTATATTAGGGATCCAAAACGGGACCCTAATTTTGACAACCACCCATATGTGGGTGATGCATCACAAGACTTTTCTTGCGTTTCTACGCAGGGAACGTGATGCACGGCTTCTGTCCAGAGACCTTGGATCTGTCTCATTGTTCCCCAGCCTCATCAGAAAGGAATTGGGAGTTTCCGAAAATACGGGACCCTTTAAGGGTTCCTTTAAAGGGGTACGTACCATAAGGGCTCCTTTAAGGGATCTATAGGGGTTCTATGAAGGGTTTAGGGTTTAGGGGTTTGGGAGTTTCCGAAAATAGGGGACCCTTTATATTATATAGTACCCTAAATAGTAGGATCCTTATTATAAGGACCCCAACATGAGCTACCCCTAATTTCCGGAAACTCCCAATTGGGTTTGTGGCCTACTCACAGTGCCCGGGGAATCAGCTTCATCGATCCCTTGGCCTTGGACTGCAGGAGACTAAACTGGAGAGGGAGCTGGCACACTGGAGAACTTCGGCGAGGACACGGAGGCCACCTGGACTTGGCCACAGGCCTTCCGAAGGACACATTCTGAAGGGGCCGAGGCTGGCACCTGCAAAACCTAAACCCAAATGAAGTTCTACAAGGCCCTAAACTCTAAACCAAAAGGCCTTTGCGAGGGCACTTCTCTCAAATCCCTAAAAGTCCTCAACCCTGTAAGCCCTACTCCCTAAACCCCTCCCTAATACCCCTAAACCCTGTAAGCCCTAATCCCTAAACCCCAATCCCTACTCCCTAAAAGCCCTAATCCCTAAACCCGACACCCGAATCCTTAAACCCTAATCCCTAAACCCGAAACCCTTATCCAACCACTAATCCCTCACCCCTAAACCCTCCCCCGCAGGTCTTCCCAGTGTCCTCTCCCGGCCAGGCTTCCCCGAGAGTTCCTGGCGCAGGAGGCCATCGCCACAGGAAGTGCCAAGGCATCCCTGGGGAGATTTAACAAAATATATTGCCTCACTTACGGGCATCTACCGTTTCCGCATTGGAACAGGTGGGGTCTGCCGACGAAGGATCGATCCACGAAGAGCCGTCAGACACTATTCGGCAATACAGGGGTCTAACTATTACTCATATATCGGTGCACAGATTGGATGCCGTGGGTGTATGTGAGTTTCTTTGTCAAGGATCACAGTTAGAATAGGCTTCCTGTAAGGGCTCCTTGAAAAGGGTTACTATAAGCGAGATTTAACATGGTTTCCTTTAGGGGAGATTATAAGGGGTACTATAAGGGTTCAGGGCTTTACATCTCATGGGCTTATCAGGCTTATGCGGCTGATAAGCCGATAGGGTTTCTAGAGGGTTTAGGATTTAGGGTTTAACGCAAAGAAGATTTGCATGGAGTGTAGTCCCATGGTCGCAGGGAGGCGTGGGCGGTTTTCCACAGGGGCATGCAGGCTTTAGGGAATAGGTGTTTTAGGTTCAGGGTTTAGTATAGGGGCACAGGGCCTTAATACTCGGAATACCCAGAGAGCCCCCTACCCCTTAATTAAGCTAGGAATATGGCTTAAATTATATAGGGCTTCATATCATGATTTAAGCTATATTCCTTAATTAAGGGGTATTGGGCTCTCTGGGTAGGGCTCCGGAGGTTGTTACAGTAGAAGTACTTAGGGACATGGAGCTTGCAGCTCTCAACGCTGATCCTCACACCCTGAACCTCAACCCTACACCCTCCGTAAGACCTGCGTATTGGCCTTTAATCCGTAAGCCCCTCCCTTCGGCAACTTTCATGGAGCCCCTTTGAAGCCCGGTTTAGGGTCTAGGAAGCAGGGTGAAATTAGGGTTTAGGGTGAGCAGTTGGCGATTCGGGTTTAGGAACCAATTAGGGTCCCAAAGCTGCTAAGCACTAGACCCAAACCCCTGAAACCCTCTCTGGAATCTAGAACCTCTTTCGGAGCCCTGAAAGCCTACAATTCATCTCGACCCACCCTAGAACCCTCTTGGAATCCTTGGATAAAGCACCACCAAAGTTTTAATGTAAAGGAGGGTTTAAGGAGAAATCGTATTAACTTCTGAGGTCTATGCTGTCTTCTACTCCTATTCCAAGATACACCAGAGCCCCACGGCCCCTAATGCTGTAGCTGTAGGCGTGTACTGAGCCACAGTCAACAACCTCGACGCTGACGCTGCGGTTGACCTTGCTCGCAGTCGGGCCGCGGTCGACCTGGCCCGGCGGGGCCTGCCCGGCAAGGCCGTGCAGCGTCTCGCAGGCGCTCGTATTGCTCAGCCCACACCCGAGGTCGAGGATGCTATGCGAGCCAAGTTCCCTCCACCACCACTTCGCCAGATCGCTTCAAGCCGGCCTCCTGCTCCTCCGTGCTGGGAGCTGTCCGAGGATGATGTCGTTCGGTCCTTCCCCAAGGGCTCAGCCCCAGGACCCAGTGGTCTTCGCGGCGACTTCCTCCTCCAGGTGCTTGGCGAGGGTGGCGCTGATCACAAACCCGGTGTCGGCCTCTTAGCCGCTCTGGTGCTGCTCCTGGCAGACGGCAGGGCACCCCCGTGGTATGCAACCAGACTGGGAGGGCTGATGTCCGCCCAATACGGGGGAGGTATTGAGTAGGAAGAGCGCTCCTGCGCGCCGAGCTGCCCGCCTTGCGGGACTTGCAAACTCACCAGCTCGCCGTCGGCATCCCTGCGGGAGCGGAGCTCATGCCTCATCTTCTGCGCCGATGGCACGGCCACTTCTGTGATACCGGGAGCGCCATGCTTTCCTCTCGCGTATGCAGGAGGTCGCCCCCGGGTTGAGCCGCTGGTTGGAATACATCAACAAGCCTTCGAACGTGATGACAGCCTGCCATGCCGTCGTACAGCGCATGCTGCTGGAGTCACTTGGTCTTGTGGCTCCCACCGCTGGGACTGCTCTCACACTGCCTCGCCTCGAGCCCCCCGCCCAACTCGACATGGCACCGTGCTTCGCAGACGACGGCTTCCTCGCCGGAGCTTCCGGGGAAGTTTTGCGGGCACTCAAGCATCTCCTCGCAGTCATGCCGCAGGTCGGGCTTCGATTCTCCAGCTTGCAGCTTGTCGCGGCCGCTGGACCTCATCACCGAGTCAATTTCGACCCCTTCCTCGCCCTCGCCTGCACGGTCAACGCGATGGCGACATTGAGGTTCTCAAGCCCCCCATTGGCACAGACGCTTTCTGTCAATCCTACTCGCAGGGTCTTGTCGACAAGCAGCTCGGTGTGCTCGAAGCCGTCGCTGCTCTTCCTGACGCTCAGGTTGGGTTGTATCTGCTGAATCTGAAGTATTCCTGCAACGCTTGGCGCATGCACCGCGCTGCGGCGGTTTGGGATTGCGCCCTGCAGCCGCCGTCGCCGATGCAGCATATCTTGGGTCTCGGGTTGCCACTGCTGCCCGCTGCACTGCACTGTGGCCGTCTGGTCCTGGCGATGGCGACCTTGACCGCTGGGTTTATCGCGCGGTGCAATCAGCGCCTCCACGACCCGTCATATACGATGACCTGCGGGAGAGGGCGGTGACCAAGCAGCTGGACCAGGCGGCACTTGCCCAGTGGAAGGCCGATGTCACCCCTGACGATGTTTGTCGTCTGCATACAGGCGCGGCCACCGGAGCCAGAACTTTGTGGGAGCTTACTCCCTCTACCACGCTTGACTACCACGTCTCCCATGCGGACTTCGCCATTGCAGTGAGGCTTCGCTTGGGCGTCGACGTGGCGGGGGATGCAAGTTGCTGCAGGTTCTGTGGCTCGGTTGCGGATGCCGGCGGCAAACACGCCTTATCATGTATGTCGGGGGGGGGACGCTGTGACCTTACACAACCAAGTGCGCGACTTGATTCACGACTATTGCCGGCGTGCACAGCTTCGCCCACAGCTCCAGGCTGCTAGCCTTCTATCGCGATGCCACCTTCGCTTCGCCTGCTGGCGGCCGCAGCTATATGCGACTCATAAGCGCCGCCACCAGCGGACCGAGGCTCTCTGCCGCCAAGCCGGGGTGACGTACCAACCCATCATCTTTGAGGCGCAGGGGGGCATGAGCACCGAAGCAGCTGCCTTCCTCCATCGGCTCGCTGATGTCGTCTCCGCGGTTGCTAGCTGCCGCCACCTCGGGTCCTTTGGTTTCTCGAGGTTGACGCTTGCTAGCTTTACTTCTGTGGGACATATGTTTCCACAAGGACTGTTATCGAGAATTTTTCTAATTCTTTTCCATCAGAGGTACTGGAGAATAGTTTCACATGGGTAAATATGCTTGAACACATAGGCCAGAAGCACTAGTTGAATATTCAATTTAGGGGCCTTGTAATACTAATTACCTATACTGTACTATTTTGGTGTTCCTTATTAAAATTAAAACTACATATAGTATAATATACCCAAAACCCTATTCTAATTATTGATCCCTTATAGAACCCTTTAGAGGATTCCTTTTAAGGAACCCTATTCCAATTATTAAGGCCCCTATATTACATAGCCTTATAATATCCCTTTAAAGGAGCCCTTATGAGGAAGCCTATCCTAATTGTTACGGGCCCGATATATCATGTTACCCCTATTACAGATCCCGTGTAGAGCCCATTTGAAGGAACCCTATTTTACACCCTTATGTACCCTTATAGGATCCTTTACAGGAACCCATGTTATAGATCCCTTATAGAACCCTTGAAAGGAATCCTATATCAAACCCCTAAAGCCCTGAACCCAAAACCCTCAGCACCCGCTTCCCTAAAGCTCCAAACCTTAAAGCCCAAGAAGACCCTCATAAACCCCTTAGTCTTTTGCCCTACTTCTAAGGTTGAAACCATGGCCCCTAGTATGGAAACCCTAACCCTAAATCCTAAACCCTAAACCCTAAACCCCTAAACCCTAAACCCGAAACTCTAAAACCATAGAACTGCGGTGTTTCTTTCGGAGGTCCGAGCTTCCCAGCCGGATGCCCCGGTCCACATGGATCCCAAGATCAAGCGTGGAGCCGTCCTGTTGGGTTTTCGGGATTCCAAACAGTTTAGGGGTTAGGGGTTTAGGGTTTAGGGTGCCTTTTTTGGGCGTTTGGGGGCTCTTGTAAACGGTTCGATAGGGTTCTGTGAGCTCATAAGGTTTAAACCCTAAGACTTGAGGAGCGCAAAAACCTCCTCACCGCCGCGCGTCCTGCAGATGTGCTTCAGATGCAAGCGAATGACAAGTTTGGAGTTTAAGAGGTGTTAAGAGAGGGGAAGGAGTTAGTAGCCCACACCAGCAGACCAGCAAGTCGACACTCCTAAACCCTAACCTGCCCTAAACTCTGAAGCGCAGCTAATCCGAGCCGGCACCGAGACTGAGATGAGGTAAACACCATTTGTCTTTCTGTGATCGTCTGCCGGGTGTGCAGCGCGATAGGGCGACAACTCATAAAATACCATAGTCTAAAGGCCGTGGCCAGTGGCCAACACCAGCGATTGCAGTGTTTAAGGGGTAGGCAGAGAAGCTTGAGACTCTTAATGCTGCATCTTTAGGACCCTTATCTGGGCTTTGGAGTGCCATACTTTAATACTTTTTTCTTAAAGGAACCCTTATGAAATAAAAGTTTGTACTTTTTTCTCCCTGGTCACTTAAAAGCCCAGTTATAGAACCCTTGTATAGATCTCCCCTTAGTTAGAACCTTTCGGGCCAGTATAAATCCATTTTGAAACCCCGAGCCCAACCTGCAACCCTTCCACTGATCCTTGCGACCTCCTTATAGAAGACTTACAGACTTCTGAAAGGAAGCTTTAAAGAATCCTTGTAACAACCGTATAGGATCCTTGTGAAACCCTGATAGGAGCGTTATGGACAAAGGCGCCTTATGAACCCTTCTGGGAACTATGGGAAACTTACAGAAGCCCTCTAGGAACCTTATGGAACCCTTGCGGAAGCCTTGTAGGAAGCCCTATAGGACCCATGTGAAACCCCTGACGGATCCGTATAGAAACCTTATAGGGACCTCATGGAACCTGTTACGGTACTAAGTGGAACCCCTAAGAAACCTTATGGGAGTTTCCGAACATAGGGGACCCTAATATAGTACCCTAAATAGTAAGATCCTTATTATAAGGACCCCCAAGTATAAGGTGCCCTAATGTTCGAAAACTCCCTTATAGAGCCTTTACATGTTCAAGGAACTGTGGAGTTAGAGCCCGAATAAACCCTAAACCCCAAATCCTGAGCCCTGAACCCTTCTTGGAGGGGCAGGGGACTTAGTATGTAGGTTATAAGTAGAGTTATAAGTACCCTAAATGGAGTTACCCCAGTTATAACCCTACTTATAAGCGACTTACTAAGTCCCCTGCCCCTCCAAGTAAATCCTGAAACTTTGCGAATGCCCGTTGGGGGTTTCACATGGTCCCTATAAGGCTTCTATTATAAGGTTCCCACCCGAAATCCTGAACCCTAACCCTAAACCCTAAACCCTAAACCCTAAACCCTAAACCCTAAACCCTAAACCCTAAACCCTAAACCCTAAACCCTAACCCTAAACCCTAACCCCTAAACCCCTAAACCCCTAAACCCTAGACTTGCTTCGCCTTGAAAGCCAGGTCTCATGCGAGAGATCGCCATCTCCGAAGGGCACAGGCCCTCGGGTGGTTGAGGGTTTACGGGGCTAACGCAGGGGCCTTAGCAATTTGACTAGGGTTCCTTTAAAGGGATGTTTCGGGTTCCATTAAAAGGGCTATAGTTAAGGGTTCTATCATATAGGGGCTTTAATAATTAGAGTAGGGTTCCTTTTTAACGGGTCTTTAGGGGGTACTATGAAGGGTTTATAAGTTTATAAGGGTACTATCATATAGGGGAATTTATGATTAGAATGGGATGGTGGGCCCTTTATGGTATAACGGTATAACTATAGTAGGGAACCCAGAAGAACAATATTTGTGATTCTTTAGGCTCCAACATTCATAGGGTTACAGGACATATACAGCATGCAGGGCCTGTAACTTTTGTAGGGCGTGTAGGACTTCTGCGGCTTTATGGGACTTGAGCTTTTTTGGGCTTGGGCCTAGGGCTTCGGGGTTGGGTTGAAGGATTAGGGTTTGGGGGTGGCAGGGTTTATATTTAGCCCAATCATCCATAAATGAAGGGGTTGAATCGCGATTGTGCCGTGGTAATGGGGTTCCTTGAATCGCCAAGCCAAAGGTGGCTTCAACATTGCAAGACTTCCCTTATACGCCTTCATGACCCCCGGCCCCCCCCCCCCCNGCCCCCCCCCCCCCAAAGTCTTCAACAAGTCGGGGGGCAAAGGGCTGGACGTTGGCATTCGGGGCATGTGGTGCTTCGCGTACGGGTATAGGGAGGTTCCCAACACAAGGCAACAATTTCTTCTTTGTGAAATGCAATAGATCTCAACTTGCAGGGTATTTACGGGGTCTCACTCATAAATACGGATATCCTTCAATGACCTCAAGTAGGTTGATTTGTTGAGGAGAGTTGGGTTCCTCCAACGCATCAAATTCCTACCCTAAACTCTAAACCCTAAACCCTAAGCCCTAAAACCCTAAACCCCTAAACCCCCAAACCCAAACCCTAAACCTCTTGGCACGTCCGGCCGGCGTGAGATAAAACCGGACCCTGTTGGGCTCCATGCCCAAACCCGAGAGCAATTTAGGGTTTAGGGTTTTAGGGTTTAGGGTTTAGGGTTTAAGGGTTTAGGGTTTAGGGTTTTAGGGTTTAGGGTTTAGGGTTTAGGGTTTTAGGGTTTAGGGTTTAGGGTTGCAACCCCGGCCGCCCCGGAACCTAGTGTAGGAGCCTGATTAAGAAACCCTGGGCCCCTATTTTAGAGTTCCTTTAAAGGGGTCTATATGGGTAAGTATAAGGGATGTATAAGGGTACTAAAATAATGTAGGAACCTGATTAAGAAACCCTGGCCCTATAACACCAGAATAGTAGGATTCATATAAGGAGCCCTAATAAAGGCCCAAGGTTTCTTAATCAGGTTCCTGCATTAGACCCTAAACTGCGACCGAAAATGCAGGCAAGAGGTAGTCATGGACCCGGCCTTCGTGAACGATATCAGGAGGAAGCACAAGGTGGAACGATTTCGAAGGATGGGGACCTTTGTCAAGTTTTAGTTGGTTTTAGGAGTTGGGTTTAAGGTTTAGGGTTTAGAGTTTAGGGTTTAGGGTTTAGGGGTGGCATATTCCTTGCAAAACCCTTGCAAGATTCTTAAAGGTTTTTGAAAGCCGTAGAAGACCGCTAATAGGATAATCTACCTATAGTCTCCATTGTAGTTCCTTTTGGAAGTACCTCATAACGGATCCTAGTTATATTTTGGGTTAAAGCAACGGGGACTATAGGTGGGAGTTTCCGAAAATATAGGGACTTGTACCTAAGGTACCCCTGTCGGAAACTCCCAGGTATCCTCCCTGGGGGTTGCTAAGAAGGAGGCATGCAGATGAGACTGCTTTAGGCTTTAGGGGTATCAGGGCTTAGGGATCAAGATTGAGGGTTTGAGGTTTAGATTAGGGTCTGGAGGTTTAGAGGTTTGGGGCTTTAGGGTTTAGGGGGTTTCGGGTGGGTCCGTTTCTGAGTCCCTGATGTGGCAGCGATGCCTTCTTCAGAGCTGGAAGTCGGTTAAAACCCTAATCCTAACCTCAGCACCTAAAAACCCCAAAGCCCCGCATATCCTGCACCCGAACCACGTTCAGCCCCTATAAAACCACCTATCCTCTGCCCGCCTCAGATAGACCATTTCACCTCCATCTTGACGGACCCGCGTCTTCCAACTGACGATTGCACCTCGGCCAGCACGAACATCCGAGGACATCTCATGACATGGGTATTTCGGGCTTAGGGGTTTA
The DNA here is from genome assembly GCA_003297005.1 of Symbiodinium sp. clade A Y106. Classification (NCBI taxonomy): domain Eukaryota; class Dinophyceae; order Suessiales; family Symbiodiniaceae; genus Symbiodinium; species Symbiodinium sp. clade A. Next base: position 41,969 of record BGNK01001464.1, on the reverse strand, counting down.
GGGTTTAGGTGTCCTTAGTGTCTGCCTCCCTGACCCCACGGCATAAACGACTGAAACCTCAATACAAGCTTCAACTTCAAAGAGCGCGAGTGTGGCCGCTCTAGATCCTGGTCCCCCTGCCTTTCCCCACATCTCATGATGGCACAGATATGTGGGCGCCTGTACCAGTCAGAACCATTAAGAGAAGTTACTTGCGAGCAATGGACCGATGAGAACCACGAAGACCTGCAGAGTCGCTGATACGTACAGAACTGGCCGAAGTTCAGGAGTTTAGGTCTGAGTCTGAGGGTAAGACTGTTTGCAGAATGTGGAGCAAATGAAAGTATCAGACGCAGCCGCCCGCACACGCACACACACACAAATACACACGTACACACAAACATATGCACTATTGTCATGCCCGCTACACTTGCCATGTATACACATCTCTATGTTGGTACTGGTGTGGCGTCATCTGTACACATAGATGCACAATGTACTATGGTATCTCACAGTGTGTATATGTATATATGCCTCAATACAGTACATGCATGCATGTCGTTGTATGTACTGATGTAGTGTTGTTTGTTCTTATCCTTTCTTTAGCACCTGTTGTTTGCATGCCATGAAGAAGCTCAAGCCGTATTCTGAAGCCCCAAGCCAGCCACAAAAAGGCTGAGGTTGTTAGATCCTGAGCCCCCAAGTCAGCAACCTTTACCCCCAGGCCCTTGACCCCAAGCCGCCCTCAAAGCCGGTTTAGGGTTTAGGGTTTAGGGCCCTTCCACACAACTCCGACGAAATATCCGAAGCTGAAACCGAAGCTTCCAACCCGCAAAACCCTCGCCAGCTCTGGCCCTAATTCAGAGGCAGCACATATTCGCTTCAGCATCAGTATGAGGGCCACCTGGCAGGGCCCTTGGAAAGGAAGGATTCGAAGGATTAGGGTTTAGGGCTTGGGTTTAAGATTTGGGGTGTTTTCGGCTGAACCGTGGCTTTGCGTTTTTGGGTTACGGTTCGGGTGGGGACGTTAGGTCCAAGTTCAGGCGTTGAATTGTTTCGGGTGTATAGTGGGATAACTAGGGTTATTGATGAATCAGGTTCCGACGGTTACGATGTTATCGCATCTTCTGTTCATGCAGAGGCGAGGGTTTGTTGAGCGTGTTTTGGGCTTCGACGTTCGGGTATTGGGAGTGTCGCTGGGTCCGGGTCAAATGCTAGATTCATGTGGGAGTTTCCGAAAATTAGAGGTACCGTATTTGGGGTCCTTATAATAAGGATCCTACTATTTAGGGTACTATACTAGGGTCCCCTATTTTCGGAAACTACCATGTGGTGTTCTGTAGGCTTGTGAGTTAAAGCTTAGATTCCGGCTGAGGCTTCAGAGCTTTGGGTCAAGGGCGTTGTTGCATGCGTTACAGTCTTAGCTTCGGGTTTAGGACCTGGGTGTGAGGGCTTGGGGTATTGTATTGTTAAAGGCTTAGGGTTTTGCAGGGCTTCCGGACCTGACCGGTGCAGAACGCTACCGATTGGGACAGCATTGTGTCGAACGCAGTCTCCAGGTGATGCAGTTCCCCTTACGAAGTTACACAGGTCACTGTTCATGAATAAGTGGGGACGCTTAAACCCTTGAGCTACACATTTGTTATGATATGTTTAAACATGCATGCATCCATACATATATATATATATACACACGCACACAATGTTTGAGTTATATACACATACATACATACATACATACATACATACATGCATTCCTTCGTGCATACACACATACATACACACATGCATACATGCATGCATACATACATCATACTGCATACATTACACTACACTACCATTACATTATGCATACATGCATAACATACACACACATGCATGCATGCATGCATGCATGCATGCATGCATGCATGCATGCATGCATGCATATGTCTGTTTATACATACATACATACGTACATACTTATATACATAAGTACATACATACATACATACAGACAGACAGACAGACATACAGACAGACAAACATACAGACAAACATACATACATACATACATACATCCATGCATCCATGCATGCATACATACATACATACAAGGAGGAAGCCGATCTTGCAGATCGACGTTGTTTATACCATCGTATCTTATTGCTAGTGTTGTGCAGTTAGTATACTGATGTATTAAACAAGTTACAACATAGGATAACGGAGCACCGTAACATTCACATAATGTCGCAGAGGAATCCCGATAGTGTCCATATATACTACCATTATGGAACTAGGTTCCCAAAACCATGATTTGGATGGTCTGTTGGGGCCTAATTCCATAAGGGTGGTTGGAGGCTTAGGGGACGTAGTAAGTCGGTTACAGTTAGGGTACTTGTTTCTCTATTTGTAACCCACTTACTAAGTCCAGGTAGTATACGTTTTACCCTAATCCCCTTATAGATCCCTTTTCAGGAACCTTTTCAGGAACCTACTTACTAAGTAGACCTGGACCCTCTGGGATCATGCAGCTCTGTAGTCGCCACGGGTCGGCTTTGCAGGTGATTCACAAATGATTGCCAATGTTGTTCCTTGAAGTTCCTGATTATGCTTAAAGGAGCCCGAAACCCAGTTCTGATTATGCAAGCCCCTACATTACACATTTATCGCTGGATAATATGACAAACACCTCACCGTGCACAGAATGGCTCTTCTGCATGCATGGTTGACGGTCTGCTGCCTGAATCGAAGGTAATGCCTGGGTGTTAGGCCATTACTTGTATCAGCGCACAACGACCGAACCCCAACCGCTCTCCAACTTTAACCGCAATCTGTATCCGCAGCCCCCGAAGAAGATAAGACTATGACCCGTTATGGTAAGGTGTCTTATGGGTTTTGGATCCCCGGGAAGAAATTTTCGCCGTGCCTGGAGGTCCGTGGCCCCTTGCATTGTTAGCCCCAGACCGTCCCGTCAACACAGCAAACACATTCCTCATTAGGTTTAGTTTGCTGGTCTTAATTACCGCTGAGCATGTTGGATATCACATGTAGGTTTCGCTTGGGGTAGTGGGTTTTGCTCAACAGTAGCCAGTGTCTGTGTCTGCTGGGTGTCGGCAACCAATTTCACATTCAAGTCACAGGCTGAACAATCTTTTGTTTGGCTCATTGCTTCTAAATTTCTAGAAGCAGCTGCACGATGGGCATTCGCACGACAAGCACTGCTCTGTGCACCTTGCAGAAAACGTCGGCTTGGAGTGTCGGAGCTGAAGATTTTTGCCGGAGCTTATACAGGAGCAAGTCCGCTGCAGCGGGACGTTTGTTGAAATTGCAAGCGTGTCTCGTTTGGGGTGCATGAGCCAACTTGGTGCAGCGATAGTTTCGTTTTGACGCAGTTGTAGGACAGCCACATCGCAGTTGAGTGTCCGTCTCCGTCGATACTTTCGCATATCGCAGTTGTGTTTCCGTTTGCGTCGATACTTTCACATATCGCAGTGGTGTGTCCGTCTCCATCCATATTTTTCACATGCAAAGTACAAACTTGGGTGACCATCGTGGTGCATAAATTAAGCCCACTATCTCAGAGCAGCGGGTGATGCAAGAATCAACCGAGTATTGCAATGTTTCCAGTGGGTACTTGCAGAAGGTCGTCATATTTGTGGTTACATGTTTTCATGATTATGGTCATTTAATTTGTTGATCTTTGAAGAAGCTACTACCACCTGTCGAGGCGGACAGGGTGGACAAGAAGCACTTCCTCCAGAAGAACACTTACTCGGCATCCCGGCTTTTCTTGTAGCCGTTGAGCCCTAATCCCCAGAACCGTTGCGATTCAGGGACACGGTTGGTAGCTTCAGGGTTTTGGACAATCCCGCCTTCTATTGCTTTCAAAATCAGCCAATGTGTATTTCGTACACGTGGGCAGTCAACACAAATGAAGAAGCGATGTAGGTCACGACCTGGACCTTTCAAAAGCCCAGAAGACGATTCCAATACACCAAGAAGCCTCGATTCAAGCGTAATTTAGGCACCAAGCCGCGATCCCTGAAGCGTATATCCCGCACTTTTGTTGGGCCCGCAAGATGACAAGGAAATGTTGAGGTAACACTTCCAATTACTCTTGACAGCCGTGAGCCCTGCACATCTTCCGCCTCGAGTAGCACCTTGTTCAATATTCAATTGCGCATTGAGCCTTTGGTAGCTGAGCTTATGCACAAGATTTAAGGTGTGGGGTTGTTCAATTCGAGGGACGATGGTGCTGGGGTCAAACAGCTTGGGTTTTGCCATGCAAGGGCTGTAGTGTCGTAAACACCGTTCGTCATAGATATTAAAACAAATTTGTTCACAGCTCCTCAGCCAAACCAACGTACAAGGTTTTGGGATTTGGGATCGAAGTTTTCGCTGCCAGGTTGTAATTATTGCTCGTGGGTGTTGAGATGGAGGTTTTCAAGGTCAAGCACTTCGGGGCTCGCATATATCTACGCAGCACACATTTTTCACCACACGGATCATAGAAGATCATGGGGTTCTTATGCTTTGCCAATTGTAAGGAGTAAGCCGTAGCCAGTGTCCCCGAAACGAGGCCATACCGATGCGTTGGGCTAATTTCCCTAAGGGTCTACTTGCCCTTTTCGTTCCCAACTGCATCTGAATACTGTCCTCTGAAAGGTTCTTGGTACCTCAAGCCCGACTGCTTGGGTACTTGGACCCTTAGGCTTTTCTAGCTGACGAAGATGCAGGTTTCCAGCACTTTGGGTCCCCTTTTCGGAATTTGTACATGCCGAATCCTATCGTTTGGGATCTATGTTGCGGGTCCGTTTTTTGTGATACTCTTGTAGGAGTTTCATGTTCGTGACACGAAACCCAAGCTGATTGACTGCGAACTGTTTTTTGTGAGCCGTCCTTTCTGGCAGGAGTATGTCGAAGCACTGGGCAAGCAGAAGGGCTTGATGCAGCTCAGCCTTCCATGAGGGCTGAGTGGTATACAGAATCGCGTTCGGAGTATATGGGTGGTTGTCAAAATTATGGTCCCTTTTTGGGTCCCTATTATACTACGGCACCTATTATTTAGGGTACCCAAAAAGGGACCCATAAAAACCCTCACAGCCCGAAACTCTTGGGATGAAGGCCATTAGGGTTTAGGGTTTAGCGATCCTGTAAGACTTAGAGAGGGAGACCGGGGGAACTTTAAACCTTTTGGCTTTATATATTAGCTCTATCTTAGAAAGTTTGAAGTTTTTGGGGCTCGGTTGTTGAAGAAGAGAGTGTAAAGACTGAGCTCTGAGGTCTCGGGCTGAGGGCATGCGGGTTTTAGGGTTCGGGGTCCAGGGCTCCGGGGTTTTAGGGTTTGGGGTTTAGGGTCCGGCTTGGCCAAGGATAGACGGCTTAAGTTGTCACTTGGAGCGTGCACCCTAGTACGGCTTCTGCATGTTGTCCGAAGCCCTGGGCCCTAAAACCTCATAAACCCCATCTAGACCGTACAGCAACCCCAACTAGTTCAGCCCTCGAGGATACAAGATAAGGGTAGTTCTCCACATTAGGGTCCTTTTTCAGAAGGTGCCGTACTACTGTATTTGGGGCCCCCAAAACGGACCTTACTTTAGAGAACTACCCATGAGGCGGCAGAGGACGGCAGGTGAAGGAGTGTTAGGGCGTGGGGTTCAAGGTTTGGGGAGTAGGGTTGAGGGTTCAGGGACTCTGTTGTAGGGCTCTTAATATGGGTAGTCGTCAAAATTATGGTCCCTTTTTGGATACCCTAATGACTTTTTTTGTGATGCGGAACCCGGGCTTCGGGGTTTAGGTATGAAGAGTCTTTGATGCAGCGAAGTTTGGTTCTCATGTCCCCTAGTTGAGGGCAATGAGTTCTTGGTTCTCTATCCATCGGCATTGCGAACCTCCCTAAAACCTAAAACCTAAAACCCTAAAACCCTAAAGCCCTACACCCGTGAACCTTGCTTTGCAGAGTTTCGGGTAAGGATGTTCTCCGCCATTGGTCATCCTGAGCCTTTCACTCGAAGCCCGAACCCTAACACCCTAACACCCTCAAGCCCCAACTCGCCAGAATCCCTAAACCCCAAACCCAAAAAAACTAGACCCTAAAACCTAAACCCTAAACCCCTAAACCCCTAACACCCTAAACCCTAAACCCCTAACACCCTAAACCCTAAACCCCAAACCCAAAACACTAGGCCCCGTGGCCCTGAACCCTAGAACTCAAGGTCCGAAGCCCTGAACTCTAAACAAAAAGCCGACCCTTTCAGTCAACTAAAGGGTTCCTTAAAGGGATCCTTTAAGGGTTCTATAAAGGGATCCTTTAAGGGTTCCTTAAAGGGATCCCTTTAAGGGTTCCTTAAAGGGATCCTTTAAGGGTTCCTTAAAGGGATCCTTTAAGGGTTCCTTAAAGGGATCTATAAGGGTTCTATAAAGGGTTTAGGGTTTAGGGTTTCCGAAAATTAGGGGTACCTGATTTTGGTGTCCTTACAATACGGATCCTACTATTTAGGGTACTATACCAGGGTCCCCTATTTTCGGAAACCCCCACATGGGCGCGAGCAGCTGAGGATGGACAAGAACAAAGGTGCCTAAAACGCGCAACTCCGGCTGACGTCGCCTGAATTTGTAGCTCTGTTTCACCTTAATACCACCCCTAAACTAAACCCCAAACTCTGAACGCCTTGGGGTCTTAGGTTGGAGATCCAAGGGTAGGGTTAGTACTTAGCCCCAACCCTGGCTCACTCACTGCCTTCCTAAACGCGTCGAATCGAAGATCGAACCAGACCCAACACACATAAAACAAACGAGCAACACCCTAGACCTCAAACTCTATACCCAAAGCATCCCTAAACCCTCTAACCCTATACCCTGAACCCCAGCAGCACGAAGTAGTCATTCCGTACCTTCTGCGGGTAGTCTCACCGACCACTAGAAATGAGGCCGTCTTGTGCTTTGAAACCCATGGATCCCAGAAGGTTCCCCCAGAGGCTCCACATACACTACCATTATGGAATTAGGTCCCAAAAGACCATTTAATGGACCTAATTCCATAATGGCAGTACAAACCTTAAACCCTAAACCCTAAGATCCCTTCTAGTACCCTTATGGATCCCTTCATGGTAGTATATGTGGATCCCAGAAGGTTCCGTTAAGGCGTTAAAGCCTCGATCAATAGCTGCTATACTACCCTGCAAACGTGCCCTGAACCCGTAGTATTTAAGGATTCCTACCTAGACGCACCAACTACACGGTCTGAAGAACTAGCAACGATGTCAGTAAATATTCTATATGTCTATATACATATATGTATTCGTTTGTTTATGCAAAAATACTTACATGTGTCAATCTAACGTTCATTCAACAGCATCTCAAAACCCCGATTTTGATTCTGAAAACCGCCGACATCAGGCGCCAGCTCTCGCAAAGACGGTTGTATTTCTATTCTCGAAGTAATGCCGCAAATCCTGAACCCCACTGGCACTGTAGAAGCCTAAAAAAAATTACCACCATTATTCCTTTGGGTTCCTTCTTATAGTTATAGTATCCAGGAGCCCAAAACCCTATTCTAACTAGTAAGGCCCCTACATTAGATCTCCCTTGAAGCCTAGAAGTAGAGTAGGTAGCCTTTAACCTTTTTGGGGTATACTCCTTGTATTATGAAAAAGGTTAACCTTTAGTTCCCCATGATACCCGACAAGTAGGGAACCCTAAACCCTAAACCCTAAACCCTAAACAGGGAAGGCCACAAAGTATTCAAAGCCTTTCCAGCCCACAGCCGCAGCCTTGATCCGCAAAGGACCTGGAATGACCTAAATATAGGGGCCTTAAGAATTAGGGCTGGGTGTTGGGGTATATAAATTCTATAACTGAAATAAGGAATACCCAAAATAGCATAGACATGGTAATTATTCAGAGCTCTATGTAAATTCTAACGTCCTTCAGCCCCCCCTCCTCCCAAGCTCCCGAGCCCGGCAGCCCAAAAGCCAAGATCTCGACGAAGGCCATTAGACACGACAGAAGCGGTTTAGGGTTTAGGGTTTGGGGTTTAGGGGAAGACCAACTCAAGTTCGCTGCTTTTGGAGCCTGAGCTGTTACAAATGCTGTTCTAGAGGGTTCCTTGATGTAGCTATCAACTATCACCCTGTGAACCCTTGGTATACCTTAGACTTACAGCCCCTCTAGAGGTACCCTCGCCGAATTCTCAAGGCCCCAGTATGAAAGTCCTCTACTTCCTTGCTTGCTGTTCCGTCGCCGTTTTGCTCTCCAGTCCGGCTGTCCGGATCCGTTTCCTTTGCAAACTTCAGGTCGGACGTGACGGGCTCCGGGGTTCTTTTACCCAGAGACTCCATATATGCTGCTACGTAGTATGGAATTAGGTCCCCGAAGCCATTGTAGGGATGGTCTTTTGGGACCTACTTCCATGCTGGTAGTGTAAATGAACCCTTTGGGTTGTGGGTTCCATTTATGTGCACTCTAGGGCCATACTGGGCTTTGGAGTACCATACTTTAATACTTTTTTCTTAAAGGAACCATTATGAAATAAAAGTTTATACTTTTTTCTCCCTGGTTACTTAAAAGCCCAGCATAGGGTTTAAGGATTCGAGACCCGTCTCTTGGGGCTGAGGGTGTTTATGCAGGTCTTTCTATGCATCCCGGAGAGCAAAAGTTTCGACCCCCCTGAAATGAAGCCACCTGAAAGCGGAGCTCTTGCCAAGCGGAGTAGTTTCTACGCCGATTTTACACTATACTTCTAAGGGTACCAGGGTTCTAAGTGTGAAAGGGTGCTTGCAATGAAACCGCCAGTACTGCAGCAGGTATTTTCTACAAGGGTTGCAAGGCCTGCTAGGCCCCTTGTAGCGCGCGCAGGGCCTACCCAAAACCGTGTCCCTCAACCCAAAACCCCAAAACCCCTAAACCCCTAAACCCTAAAACCCTCAAACCCTAAACCCTAAACTTTTAACCTCTGTCACAGGCCTTTTGCGGGTGTCGCCAAAGGGCGACGACCCCATGGTTTGGACCTGGTGGCCCAGGCGCTCGCTTCAGGCCGGTTTAGGGCTTCATTCGGGCTTAAGGTACAGGCTTCTAGGGTTCGGGGGTTTAGGTTTTATTTTGCGGTTTGGGCGAAGGGAGTTAGGAAGTTTAGGGCATTGGCTTTAAGGTTTTCGGGGTTTTAGGTTTTGATTTGGGGTTTAGGGTGTAGGGCTTTGGGGTTTAACTAGGGTTTTCGGGGTTTGGGTTTCAGTGTTCCGGGTTTTGGGTTACCATGAAGATCAAGATCCTGTGGCTTAAAATCTGTCTCAGTCTTGGATACTCGCATGTAAAGGTGGAGGCATAGACCTCAAGCTTTGCACGTGCACAAGAGTACACTATGGATCGATCTGCGTAGTATTGAGACCTGGGAGCATTTTCTGAAATTCAGAAAATGGTATACTATAGGGTTCCTTTAAAAAGAGACACTATAAGGGTACTATAATCGAGTTCTGTAGTATAGGGGCCTAAGTAATTACCAATACTATTTTGGGGGGTTCCTCGTTGTATTTATAGTATAATGGGCCCTAAAACCCTATTCTAATTATTAAATTAAGGCCGCTATATTAGAGGATCTTGTTACTGCTTACGGATTACGGACCCAAAGCCCAAGCCCTCTCTAAGGCACCCCTGTCCATAAAAACACCCACATTACCCTAACAAACCCTCGGAGACCCGGATGCATTTCTTGTAGACCTCATTGCAAGACAACCATCTGTTCCTCCTCCTTTTGATACATCCACCTCATCCTCTCTCGAGGCAGGCTCGAGTTTCTGTTAAAGCTTCTAGGCCTTCCATCCTTTCTATTCCTGCGGAGGTTGCAGTCGTGACACCCGTCCTCTTGGCCAGGGCCTTGTGAGCGTGCGTTGGAGCGCTGAAGCCAGAAGCCGTACTATAGGGGCCTTAATACTTACCTATACTATTTTGGGGGGTTCCTTTTTATAATTATAGTATAATTGGCCCATACGCTGTGAACAGTTGGCACTTTCTGGTGTAAGGTCTGTGGTTAGTGGTTGGGGTTTGTAGTTTGTATGCAGGGCTAGGGTGTTGTGTCGTTGGCTTTCAGGTTAAACAGTTTAAGGCTTGAGAGACCCTCGAAACTCCCTGTCGTACTCCATGTCTAAGGTCTGAGCCGCCACAAATTCTCTACTGCTCTACTATGAGGGGCATATCGTCGTTTCCACTCTCCCGACTACAACTACTTCTCTTTTTACCATCGATGCTTCTCATGACTCCATACTTTTCCCTGCTATGGTTTTTCATGCTGCAGCACTAAAGCCCCGGGTAGAGACCTCACATGTACACCTAATGTAGGGGCCTAGATAATTGCATACACTAATTTGGGGGTTCCTGATTATATATAAGTATAGTATAATATACCCCAAAACCTTGTTCTAATTATTAATAAGCCCGGCACATTACCCGCACAAGCGCACGCCCTGTTCGACATGTATCAGCATGCTTGCTTGGATTTGCACCTATCCAAGAAGACAGTACTGTCCCTGAACGCTAGACCCAGATTCAAGTCCTAAACTTGGCCCTAAAGTGTAGTGTAAACTGTAAACCCTTACAACTTACAAACCCGAAACCCTAAGCACTAAACCCCAATACGGTTGATGATATAAATCCTGCATTGCCCGTAATAAGGACTATACCACAATTCCCATAGTCTAGGGTCATTAAGGTAATGCAGGATATATATCGTCAACCGTAGTACCCATATGGTAACCCTTATAGATCCCTTAAAGAAACCCTTGAAAGCCCTAAACCCGAAACCCTAAACCCTAAAACCTAAACCCTAAAGCCCTAAAGCCCTAAAGCCCTAAAGCCCTAAAGCCCCAAAGCCCTAAAGCCCTAAAGCCCTAAACCCTAAACCCTAAACCCTAAAGCCCTAAAGCCCTAAAGCCCTAAAGCCCTAAAGCCCTAAAGCCCTAAAGCCCTAAAGCCCTAAAGCCCTAAACCCTAAACCCTA
>BGNK01001464.1:0-30951 GCA_003297005.1 Symbiodinium sp. clade A Y106 | reverse complement strand
CCCTAAAGCCCTAAAGCCCTAAAGCCCTAAAGCCCTAAAGCCCTAAAGCCCTAAAGCCCTAAAGCCCTAAAGCCCTAAAGCCTAAAGCCCTAAAGCCCTAAAGCCCTAAAGCCCTAAAGCCCTAAACCCGAAAGCCCTAAAGCCGACAGCAGTTGCTCTTGAGTGCCAGTTTTCGCGTTCACAGCACCAGGCCCAGCTTCAGTCGGTGCAGAGAATTCCGGCAACTCAGCGGCAGAGGGCAGAGGGGTGGGGCTTAGGGTTTCGGGCTTAAGGCTTCCGTTAAGGGATCTATAAGGCTTGCTAGAAAGGTACTGTTGGGGTTTAGGGGTGGCGTAGAACCTGCGTTTAGGTGCGGTTTAGGTTTAGTTTCGGGTTTAAGGCGGGGTTTAGGGTTAGGGTTTCGTGGTCAAGGTGGGGTTTAGGGTTAGGGTTTCGGGTTGAGGGTTTAGAGGTATTTTGCCGGGGCTCGGCGGGTGTTGAAGGAGAGGTATCGTGGCTTGACGTGTTGGTCCTTAGAGGCCCAGTAGGGGACTTAGTAAGTAGGTTCCTTAAACAGGGTTCCTTAAAAGGGATCTGTAAGGGTTCTATAAGGGAGGGATTATGGTTACTTAAAGGCCCAGGGGACTTAGTAAGTAAGTAGGTTATAAGTAGGGTTATAAGTACCCTAAATGGAGTTACCCTAATCATAACCCTACTTATAACCTACTTACTAAGTGCCCTGGGCCTCCAAGCAGGTCAGGGTACCCAGAGACTCCAAAACCCCTTAATTAAGGAATCTACCTTAAATTATATTAGGGATCCCTATTATAATTTAAGGTATATTCCTTAATTAAGGGGTTTTGGAGTCTCTGGGTACAGCTATGTGGGGGTGGGTTGTTGCGTCGGATTCTTCACTCAGCATGTACTTCTTGTCACCTGCTTGGCCCTTAGCGTAAGCCTCTACGAACCGTAAACCTTACAAACCCTAAACCCCAACCCTATACGCCTAGGGATCTAAGGACTCATATATTAAGGCTTTTGGGCCCAAAGACCATACTGTATAAGGTTTTTGGGCTATTTTGATCCCCAGGGTACCAAGCACAGGCACTGGGTTAGGATCCGTAGTCAGTTCCAGTTCCTGGCACACTAAGGCCTACGCCCTTAACCCCCGAACGCGATACCCTATTTATTCGAGACACTAAACCCTTCACACAATGGGGTTCCCAACAAAACCCACAGTGATCATGCGTCTGGAGAGGGTTTACTATAGGGCCATAGGGACCGAAATAATCACCAATACTAGTTTGGGGGTTCCTTATAATTATTATAACTATAATATACTGGGCCCAAAAACCCGTTCTAATTACGGAGGCTCCTAAACCCTACCTAAACCTTAGTAAGATCCCTTATAGTAGCCCTTTAAAGGACCCTTAAAGGAACCATATTCTAATTAGTAAGATCCCTTATAGTAGCCCTTTAAAGGACCCTTAAAGGAACCATATTCTAATTGTTAGGGAGTCTGAGCTCCCTGATCCCTGCAAGGAATGCCAGGGGACCATGCTCAGCTGCTTGCAGGAGTGAATTTCCATTGCTAGTGATCCGAGGTTTGTTCTTAGGGTTTAATTTTCAGGGGTTTTGGGGTTTTGGGGTTTTGGGGTTTAGGGTTTAGGGTTTGAGTTTAGGGCGGTTTAAAGTTCAAGGGTTTTTGGGGTTTGGGGTTTAATGAGTTTAGTGCTCAGCGAAGGGTTCGGGTTCAGGGTTCAGTTTGGGTCTCGGTTCGGGTCTGGCCCATCGTTTCATGGCTTCTGGTGGGCTTCGGGTGCACCCGTGTTTAGAGGGATTGTAATCGATACTGAGCGCCACATCTTGCTCCACGTTGTTTTCGATTCTTGGTGGGTATTTATTAAAGATGTGTGAAAACTTGTTTTCAACATCACCGTATATTCCTTATACTTTAAGTTTACCACTTCAATACCCCTGCTAACGATTAAGGCGGATGGCCCTGCAAACCTCTGGTAATGCATGAACGTCTTATCGAAGAAGAGGAAGATGAGAACATGTCAGGATTCCCGGGAGTATGTGACAATTAGGTACTTGGGCCCTTAAAGCTCAGTCCTATACAGCGGGGTAAGTAAATCTCCTGTCCATGGCCTAAGAACTGTGTACCCGAAGCCCTCATCTCTGAAACCCAGCGCCCAACACCCCTCAACCCTAAATCCTAAATTCGTCATTGAATCCTCAAAACCGAAGACTCTACCTAGACCCCCCAACTACACACTCTAATCTACCCCAAATACCCACTATTATGGGCCATAAGGACTTTATTGAGGGGCCCTTGAAGGGGGGGTCCTGATATATAAATCCTTAAAACCTATACTATAGACTCTAAACCCTAAACCCAGGGTTCGCTCGACCTTCGCGATGCCAGGAGGGCGAGAAAATGGACGACCCTTGCTCGAAGTCTGCCGCACGCCCGGCATCCTTTCAACTGTCTTCGTCCTTGGGTTTAGGGTTTAGGATATCCGTTCTAGATGCACGTCCTAGATGGGAGTTTCTGAAAATTGTTTCTGAAAATTAGGGGGTACCTTATTTAGGGGTCCTTATGATAAGGATCCTACTATTTAGGGTACTATATTAGGGTCCCCGATTTTCGGAAACTCCCGAATGAAGAAGGCCAAGTGGCCAAGTATATGCCAGACAACGGTTTAGGGTTAAGGGTTTAGGGATGTTTATGGCGAAGGATTAGTGGAGATATCGCTACTTGATCAAGAAACCTTGGATCTGTATATGGGTTCCAGAATTGGATCCTAATTTCTCGTGCTTATAGGGCCAGGGTTTCTTCATCAAGGTGGGAGGAGCACGAGGATTCTACGACTGGCAAACCGCAAACTCAAAACACTGAGCCATAAACTCGAACAGCGCTCAGCATGTAGAAGCCGTAATCCTAAACCCCTTACAAACCCCCAGAAACAGCCGAGTCCTTGCGGACGGATTATTGAGGATACTTGCCTGAAGACGTACCACACGTGTCCGCAGCGAGGCGCCGCATCCACGGTGGAGGGTTTTGGTTGAAGGGGCCTATAATAAGAAGAATATACTATTATTCTTAGGGTGCCTTTAAATGGGTCTATAAGGGCTACTATAAGGGCGATTATAAGGATATAATATAAAGGGGCCTTTGTAAGGTTTAGGGTTTGGGGTTTCTTTCTCGTGCTCAAGGTTTAGAGTTCAGCGTTCGGGTCCAAGGCTTCACGAGGTTCGGTGTTCGGCTGTAAACCTGAAACTTTAGAGCCTTCGGATCGTACGAAGCCTCTGCTGCTAGCCTGCCTTTGAGTTGTTTAGGGTTTGGGGTTTCTTTGTTGGGTTTGGGGATTTGGGATTAGGGTTTTATGGGATTATATTAGGGTTTAGGGTTTCGGGGCCATCAAGTTGTTTAGGCTTTATAGGGGTTAGGGGGCGTGCTGGTTGTTCTGCAATTCGGCACACTAGTCCCATGAGGAACTTCAAACGGAAGCCTCGTTTAGTAAGAGAAATCTGCTCACGTCGATGCTACGACTTTTACAACTAGGTGGGGCTTTGGGACGTTTTATATTTTCCCTTATTGGGCTTAAGAGGATCTTATTTACTAATATTTTTCAAAAGCTTTAAAAGCCCCACCTAGACAATGAGCCCGAAAATGTCCTAAAAACCTCTAGAAGTCGCATAAACAAAAGACGTCTGAGAAATTGCAATCTCATTTCTGCGGGTTCCTGACTATGACCAGTACTATATATTATAATCTAGACCCCAAAATCCCAAATCTCATGAATCAGGCTCTCGAATCTTGCCTCGAGCCACTTCAGCCTGACCCCCTGACGAGTAGGTAGCTCTGGCTTTACACCTTGTAGTAGAGTAGGTAACCTTTAACCTTTTTGGGGTAGTATAATCCGATATAATCCTTATATTATGAAAAAGGTTAACCTTTAGTTCCCCATGATACCCGACAAGTAGGTACAGGGCTTTAAGGGTCCTTTGTAGGATCCCCTGCGTAGTGCATGCACGAACCTCTTTTTTCGTAAGGGTGTCAACGGGGGTTCCAAATAGTAGCTTTTTTTTGCGGACTGTTTTGAACTAGCCCTTTACTCTGAGCCAAAAGCTCTTTGCAGACAACTACCCCAAGTGATGAGCGACAGGTGTTTTCCGACAGTGTGCGTTCGAAGCCCAGTGGCCTTCCAGGGGCCGATACGGGGCCTAGTAGATGGGTTTTTAGAGACGTTCAGGAGTCTGGGGATAAGGGCCCGCATGAAGGTTCTGATGCCTAGGGTCTAGGAACTAGGGTTTAGGGTTATGAACGAATGCTCGCTTCCTTGAAACCTTACACCATGTTTTTGTAACAGAACCCCTTACATGTCTGCAGAATGCCTGTAGTAAGTTGAAAACATTCCTGATGGTCTGTGAAGGGCGATTCCGGAAGCTACTATGATGCTGCAGATTCCCGAGCCCAATTCACAACTGACTTTCGGACGGCAGCCTATTTTTTCAATTCCCAGCACAATGGCCCTCTTTGGTTTCAGCCATTTCCTGAATCGCGGCTTAAGATAAGCTGGTTGAGTCAGGGATTCTGCAAGTCCCACCTGGACCCTAAGGAACCTACCTTTTTAGGGTTCCGTATTATGATTTCCTTATATGTGTGCCCTTAAAGAGGTAAGTTTTTTGGCGGTTACCCAGAGAGCCCAATACCCCTTAATTAAGGAATATGGCTTAAATTATATAGGGCTTCATATTATGATTTAAGCTATATTCCTTTATTAAGGGGTATTGGGCTCTCTGGGTATGGCAAACCCTCAAGCTTCTCTTCGAAAGAGCCTTCGAGGCGTCAAACCTTGAAGCGCCAAAGCCCTAAACCCAAACTCGTTCCTTCAGGCACCAGCTATCGAAGCTCCTGTGGGAAATCTGGGCTACGAAAGCTGAAGCCATCATTTCTGGTTAATTGCGTGACAAAGCCGGCTGAAAGCTGAAAGCGGTCTGGAATTGTATCCAACCCTACACTAAGGGAGCCGATTCTTTAGTGTTTCGGGATGTCCACGGATAAGTTTAGCGTTCAGGGTTTGCAGATCTGGGGGCTTCGGGACATCCGAGGCGGGCCGAGGGCAGCTGCGCTGCCGGAGAGCGCTGCTGCGGGCTAAGATTGAGAACCTTGTGGGTCAGGGATTGATTATGATGTAGCCCTAGGGATCTAAGGACTCATATATTAAGGCTTTTGGGCCCAAAGACCATACTATTTAAGGCTGTTGGGCTATTTTGATCCCCAGGGTAGGTTTATGGGGTTTGTATAGGTTTTGGCTATGTGGCTACGTTGTAGGCTCTGTGTCTATCGTGAGGCTTTTACGCTTTGCTTTGGTTTCTGGGTTTGTCATTGGAGGCCTGGGCTCCCAACCAGTCGTTTAGGTAGTATCATTAGGGAGACCCCTTAAAGGGTACCCCTTCTGAACCCTACTTCTGGCTCTCTTAAAAGGGACCTTATTGAGAGGGTCTATATCCCCAAGGGTCCCCTTAATCCTAACTNAGTATCATTAGGGAGACCCCTTAAAGGGTACCCCTTCTGAACCCTACTTCTGGCTCTCTTAAAAGGGACCTTATTGAGAGGGTCTATATCCCCAAGGGTCCCCTTAATCCTAACTCCCATCGTTTGAAGTTGCTACTAGCGCAGCAGGTGATGCAACGCCGTCAAACCACTTGGCATCAGACCTTCCAGGACCTCAATCAAACGCAGCTAGCCGGACCACGAACGCCCGTGAGTGGGCCGAGTCTGAAGCTGCTGATGAAGATCGCCGTGACGACGCACACGATGAGATGGCCCGTACGGAGGAGGCTACGCTTGTCCATGGTCATGTCTATGTTGACCGAGCTGGGAGGCACAACCGCCGCCAGGTGAGGTCGACTTACTGGCAGGTCCAACGACCCGAAGCTGAGGCCCCGAAGACACATTTCCTGGATGGCCCGATGAAGCAAAACCTCATAAATATTTCTGAAAGTCCCACACCGGTTTAAACTTAGAGTTCTGGTGTTTGGGGTTTCGGGGTTTTGGGTGTTGGGGCTTTGGCTTCCTTAAGCCCTTATGCAAAGTGTAACCTGCTTGCTTCAAGCCCAAGGCAATTGAGCTAGAAGCCGTAAGCCCTCAACCGAAACGACCCCTGAATAGAGAAGCCTGAAACATGACCCTGGGATAATGTCCCGAAGCTAACCAGGGTCAACCTGAAAGCCTGAACTCTGAGCAGATTAGGGTTTAGGGCTAAGGGTGCAATTTAAATATAGGGGCCTAAATTGGGCCTAAATAATTACCAATACTATTTTGGGGGTTCCTTGTTATAATTGCAGTAGAATTTGGGTCCCCAAACCCTATTCTAATTATTGAGGCCGCTCTATTAGGGATGTTTAGGGATGAGGGTATAGGGCCATAGCCCAAACCTTAAGGCCTTTCATGTCTCCCAAACTTCCTAAAGCCCTAAACCAGCTATCCCCTCAGGGTGATTCGTTCATATCCTAGTTAGAGTGCAGAATTTATCCCAAAACTCACTCCAATGATGAAGTTCTCCACCTCAACCCTCAACTCTAAGCCCTAAACTCTGAACCCTTAACCCTATAAGCCCTAAACCCTAAGCCCTATAAGCCCTAAACCCTAAAAGCCCAGGCAACATCCGGTGTTGGGGCAAGAAGGCCGGTACCTACGCCAGCTGCTCCCAGGTCTGCCACCCAGAGCTCTTCGGACAATTTCCCTAAGGGTCTGTCTACTCATAAGGGTTCCTGTAAGGGTTCTAGAAGGGTACCATGAGACTTTAGGGTTTAAGCGCCATGTACTCAAAGAGTATAGACTTTGGCCTTAAAGCATTCCCTACATAGGTACCTTGGCGTCAAAGTATATACTATTTGGGTACATGGACCCTTAGGGCTTGTACAAGGCATCTATAGTAGGGTTACGTGTAGTTTGTGTCTGTGTGTTGTTTTCTTGTTTCAGTAGAAGGGCATGAAAAGCCTTTTTGTAGTTCGTGTTGCTTTTTCAAGCTGGGTTTCTGGATGTTTCACTTTGCGAACGTTTGGGTTTATGGTTGAGCGTTTTGGGTGCAAGGGTCGGGTTTAGGGTTAGGGTTGTAGGGTTAGGGTTTCGGGTAGGGTCAGGGTTTAGGGTTTTGGTTACGGTTAGGGTTTCATGCATTTTTGAATATGGGCCTGATTTAGGGAGGTGGGCTTTAGGATTTAGGGTTCTGGGGCGTTAGTGTTTCAGTGGGTTCAGTCCGTTTCAGCGGTTGAAGGATTCAGGGTTTCCTTCGGACAGGGTTTCAGAGGGTTCCCATGTAGGAACTCTCCGATGCGACTTGCCACCAAACACCAGTCTCTTGAGGTACGGGCGCTACAATCAGGATCCTTTATTTGCGGCACTGATCCACACAGTTTTCTTCTCAATTTCGATGGTCCGATGCCAGCGGCTGGTGAGAGGGTAACCCCTAAACGCCTGAACCTTCATCTATTTCCCCAACACGGTAGAAGCCAACATATGAAGAGTCAACCCAAGACCCTCAATCCAAGACCCTAAACCCTCAACCGTCCGAGCCCCAAACCCTACAGAATAGTAGGTGTTGACCCCCAGAGGGGTCCATATATTCTACGATCAGGGAATTAGGCCTCAAAAGACCCTCCGTATCATGGTTTTGGGAACCTAATTCCATAATGGTAGCATATGTGGACCCTCTTGGACCCTTAGTTTAATTTGTATCATGGTAAAAAGGGTACAGCCCTTCAAAGGGCAGGTTAGTGGATCCCTATAGTGAAGTCTTCCGCTGCCCAGAGACTCCAAAACCCCTTAATTAAGGAATATACCCTAAATTATATTAGGGATCCCCATTATAATTTAAGGTATATTCCTTAATTAAGGTGTTTTGGAGTCTCTGGGTGTAACCCCTAAACCCCTGAACCCGTAAACCCTAAACCTTAAACCCTAAACCCCTAAACCCCTAAAGTCTTCCGCTGTCCGGCGAAGGTCCCCGACAACCTCTGCCAAGATTCCTACGTTGTGGACGATTCGGGGAATGGGATGCACTGTGCCCTGGCCGCAAAAACCCCCCAGTTCCCCAAAGGGTCCTAGGTACTGTTATGGGGCATACTTCCCCAAATCATAATAGTAATTCCTAATAATATAGAAACCCTACATTCGACTATATCGGTACTTTGGACCCTTTGGGTTCGTGATGATTCTGTAGTCTAGTCTTAGTCTTCAAGTGGTTGCTTCTAGACTGTTCCAGAGCCCGCATGCATAAAATCCGAAACCCCAGAACCCTAAAAGCCTATCCAGCTATGTCTAAACTCCTAGACCCCCCAACTACCCTGTAATCGACCACCAATACCCACTATTACGGGTAGCCTTAAACCCTAAACCCTAAACTCTAAACCCTAAACCTAAACGTTGTAGTACCTTCGGATTTAGAAACTCGGGTTCGAGCTTCAGACTGTGAGGTCGGCTCGAAGAAGTGGAGTCCCAAAGGGAGGTGACCCTAGAGGCTATTGAAAGGGTTCCTTCAAGGGTACCAGAAGGCTGGCAGGCACCCTAAACTGCACTCTAAACCCTGGACCCTACACCCATCCCCAAAACAATAGCCCAAGACCCCAAACCCTACATTATCCTACATGCACTGGTCCTTATAAACCCTATACAACAGATCCCTAGACTTTGTAGCGAACACACTGCATATTCCTGTAAAAAATTATATATCCTACAACACTACGCATAATATAATGCTGATACCCAAGTCCTATGAGAAGTCCAAACAGTAGGTTTGTTGGATTCCCAGGATAGCGACCGTCTCGCAGAACTCCCAAAACACTGCTAACGTCGGGGCTGCAAATAAGTAGCAATACTATCTTCGGGGTTCCTTGTTAGACTCTTCGTATGATTTACCCCGAAACCGTTAACCTCTTCTAAGCTTTGAGGCCCATGCATTATGTGTCGAGGCATGCTCAAAGCGAAAGATGCCATGGCCTCGGTCTAGCTGCTTCTTCTACGGGAACGGCGGAGTTTTGTTCATATAGGGGCCTAAATAAACACCAAAACTATTTTGGTGTTCCTTATTATATTTAGAGTAACTGTATAATGGGCCCCAAAACCCCATTAAAAAAAATTGAGGCCCTTATATTATGGGATTCTCATTAGGATTTATAGGGCTTCGGATCTTGCAGGGTTTGTAGCGGGGATTTAGGGCTTTGGGGTTCTAGTCTTCATCCCTAAAACCCTCTACGACGGTCGAACTCATAAAACTTTATAAATGGATTGCAGAAAGGGCTTCGGGTTGCGTGCGCAGGAGGTAAGCTTTGCTGCTTCAGTGATCTAGTGATTTTGGATATTTCGGAGAGTTGAAGAGCTCCTAGTTCTGTAGAGTAGTGTACGTTCAAGAATTGCTGGAGTTGCGTTTTGAATGGTTTGGGGATCCTTTGTGTAGTTTGTAGCATTGACATACTTTCGTTACCTGTTAACCAAAGCATCAGGCTCTCCGTGGTCAGACCCACAGAAAAGAAAGCAGCTAGAGACAGACAACGAGCCCGAAGCCCTGAACACAAAACTGAATCGTCGACCTTCCACTATCCCTCCTGAGAGGAATGCACGGAGAGGCTCGTCGCGGCTTTGTGCTTGGGGTTTTGTTCTGGGCCCTTGGGGGGGGGGGTTAAGACTCTAAGTATTGGGCTTCCCGGGTGGACTTCAGGAGTTAGGGCTTACGGGTTCATGGGTTTTGGGGCTTGGGATGCTGAAGTCACCGCGTTGAGGGTTCCGAGTTTCGGGTGGGGCCGGTTCGGGTTCTACTGCTTGGGATGTCGGTCGGGCAATGACCGCTTCGTAAGTAGGGTCATACTTACATGAGGGGTCCCAGTACCCGCACAGTCGGGTTTAGGTCCCAAACGCCATATTCTGGATGGTATAGTAGCTGCCCAGAACCTTACGATGTCGGAAGCGACGGGTTGTAATCTGTAACACAGGTAGCGATCACCCACTTGCTCTGTCGCTGATCTTGCCAACGGCATGCAAACTACCTACTGTGTAGTACTGCCATGGAATATTTCTCAAATTTTAAGTTTAGAGTCTACTGAACTCAACAATCCAGACCCTGGCTCAATTTAGTTTGCAAGGTTTGTGAGTTACCTATTTGGCACCCGTTTTGGCCCGGCCCGAAAAACCTTAAAATTAGCGTCGGTGGGAGGCTTGAAAAAGTTGCGTTGTGTTACCTTTCTTGCCTGCAAGCTGTTACGGCGAAAAAGCGCACCCTTTTGGCACTGAGAGCTGTACCAAACCCACAACACTCTAATGCCCGGAGAACCCCAAGAAGGGTACCTTTTTGCCTGCGAGGGGCCGCGGGGCCTGGAAAATCCCGAAGAGAGTACCTTATTTATTTTGCCCTCGAGCAGTCGCGGCGAAAAAAGGCGGCGGGCGGACCCCAACCAAAATCCCATTACTTACACCCTGGCCTCAACTCTTTGGAAAGCCTCTTTGAGAGTCTCGACTAGACCCCATCCCTAAATCCACCAATAAGAAACGTCACTAGCCGCCAGTTCTATTCAATTGCCCGTTAGTGCTAGCTGGTATTGTAACTATGCTTCTTCGCTGTATGACCTTATTAATAAGTTGCTGCTACAAATAGCGTTGCTGGAAGAATTTGTGGAGTTGCGTAGTCGATGGGTTTAAGGTTGAAAGGACTACTCGGTGGGGATCGAAGGCCTCTATGCGGATTTTGGTCAGCGCTTGTTGGGATGTTGGGGCAGCATCTGCGTCAGGAAACCTCACTCGATGTACATTTCCATCTATCTGACTGCCTGAGTCTATGTACGTAAACATAAATGTGTGTACGCTTGTATGTATGTGCATGTACACGGCCTATGTTTCTGCTCGACATTCTCAAGTTTACACATACACAGTGCGTGTATAATGCATATTGGTAATCATGATTTTCCTAGCCTTTGCATACTGAAGTCCTACTATAGGGGCCTTGGTAATTACCCATACTATTTTGGGTGGCTCCTTATTATGGTTATAGTATAATATACCCCCAAACCCTATTCTAATTAGTTGCTAAGGCCCCTATAGTACACCCAACCCGATGCTGGGGAGTCAGTGCACGAGGCTTTCTTGCTACGCGCCGGATCGTCAGAGCGAGCAGACGCAGTGACTGATTCATGCGAAAGAGCACAGGTCGCTTATACCCTATAAACCCAAAACCCCAAAACCCCAATAGTACCCTTACAGTAACCCTTATAGATCCCGTGAAGGACCCTAGACCCTAAACCCTAAACTCCACGTCCTCAAGCTTCGACCTTGCGGCTTCGACTCCACCCTACTGAGAGGCCCGGCGAACTTTGGTAATTAGGTCATAAGTAGGGTTTTAAGTTCGAAGTATGTTACTGTATAGTACATTATAGTATATTATAGTTTATTATAGTATGTTATAGTATATTATAGCGTGCTATAGTACATTATAGTAGGTTATATGTAGAGTTATAAGTACCCTAAATGGAGCTACCCCAACTATGACCCTACTTCTCACCGACTTACTAAGTCCCCTGGGCCTCCAAGTAGACTTCAAACGACTTTGGCTCTCGCCCCTGAGGGCGATACCTTACACAAAATAGCTTACGAGCTGAGTAAGTAACCATAATAATTGAAAAGATGAACCTTTTTTTGGGCTAGGGTACCCAGGCTCTTCAGAGACAAGTAAACAGCACTGCCGCCAAGCAACAAAGAATAATTGGACCACCCCGAGCCGTAACCCAAAGATGACAAACCTGCACCTGAAACCATAAACCCCTAAACCCTAAACCCGAGGGACCTCACGTGAAGCCCGGGCTGAAAGTCCTTCAACTTGATGCGGACGCGACGAAAGGTCTTAGGGTATGAACAAGGACCCACAATCCTTCGCTGTACTGATGTAGTCTAAGTCTAAGTAGTATACCATGTACATCTATGTACCCAAGAGCCCTGAACCTCAGCACCCCTATCAAGCCCTTGCAGTGTCCAGCGCACGTTCAACAGCCAATGACGCCAGTGATGGCTCCAGCGCTAGAGACAAGCTGAACCTGCATCCTGCAAAGCCAATTTTTCTCCAGGCTAGAGCTTTTGTGGCTTCAGGCAGTTCTATGTAGGGCTTGTCGGCTTTATACTCTTTGGCTTTTCTATACTAGCTTCTACAGGAAAGCTTTAGCAGCTTTCGGCGTAATCGTACTCAGATAGGTCCGACAACAGGAATACAGCAAGACCTGTTTGGCTCCAACTTCGCGAAGTTCGCCTAAGAGTCCAAGAAGTCCTGCTTGATTGCACCCTGCTTCACGCATGAAAGAGTGTCTACTCCCGTAGTCTACTGCTATAGTCTCCACGGTAGTTCCTTTTTGGGGTTACCTTATAGGACCCTAATTATGTACTTGGTTTAACAACAAAAGGAGTAGGTACATCCACACAGACCGAAGCGTGTCTTGTCGTTCTCCTACTTCCAGGCTAGAAACGGGGCCTACTTGGGAGTTTCCGAAAATTAGGGGTACCTTATTTTGGTGTCCCTAAAAAAGGATCCTACTATTTGGGGTACTTTAGTGGGGTCCCCTATTTTCGGCAACTCCCACTTCAGCAGGGCTCTTTAGAACGGTTGTCTTACACAAGTCCCTACAACGGTAGGTTATTCAGGGCGAGGTATGGTTCAGAGTTTTGGGGCTCCCCAACTGAGAGACTCTCGCATGCTCCGCTTGCTACCCGCATGGGCGCTAGCGGTGGCACAGGCAGCGGCTGCGGTGGTCTATATATATATATATTTTCATTTCCAAGCTTTCAGAGGTCGTCGCTGCTATTAATTAGTGGGCTTGCATGTCTCCCGCAGCGCACGAAATGGCGCTGCCAGCGGGGTTGCCCAAAAGGCCTCTGGTGCCCGTACCTCNTTGCATGTCTCCCGCAGCGCACGAAATGGCGCTGCCAGCGGGGTTGCCCAAAAGGCCTCTGGTGCCCGTACCTCCGCCGTTTTGGCTTGGATGGCCTGGGACCAGGCGGTCCAAATTGCTACCGGCACAACAGAGCGGGGCTCTATGAGCGTGGTCGTGGACTTCCATGTACCACTGGTTACAGGGTCCGCGACTTCCCACCCTGTAGTCAGATCTAACAGTACATGTGCGTGGGTCACACACTCTCTTTGACAGCGCCTCAGGAGCGCAGTCCAGTCGTAGCCGTCAACAATCTGGTTGAACTCCTTGAAGGTGTCACCCTTGTTTCGCCCCGATTCTGTGCCTTTGACTTCGTAGTAGAGGAACGCCCGCACATCGGCCGTGAGGGTCAGGAGGTTCCGGTAGTCCTCGATCAGCTCTGGGTCCTTCGCAACCAGAGAGAGGTCCGCCCGCAGCTGCTCCATCACCTGNTCGTAGTAGAGGAACGCCCGCACATCGGCCGTGAGGGTCAGGAGGTTCCGGTAGTCCTCGATCAGCTCTGGGTCCTTCGCAACCAGAGAGAGGTCCGCCCGCAGCTGCTCCATCACCTGTACCTCTTCCTCAGGGTATAGCGGTTGGGAGCACAGGCCGCGCACCAAGGCACCCTGCAATTCAGCACTTGTGCGGCCACCATCACCTCCACTTACCTCATCACAAATGACCCGGTACGCCTCGCTGGCCTCCCGGGACCATCGCTCCTCTCCTGGCTGCAGTGGAAGCTGCAGTGCCGTCACCGGGGTGAGGTTGTACTCCGCATTCTTCCTCTTGTGCCACTGCCGGCTTCCATGTCCAGGGGGCGGCTCCTGCGTCCATAGGCCCGCCGCATGCAGGGTGTCGACACAGTGCGGCGATGCTTGTAAGTGGGCCGCCAGCCGATGCTGCGCCCAAAACTCCTTTCCGCATGCTTGGCACAACGTGCCGAGCAGGTGCTCTGTACCGCGCGACCCGTTGGTGGCACTTGAAAAAGTGCACACTCAAGCCCGCCTTGCTGGCGAATCCTTTAAAACAGCTCCGGCAAGCCCATCTGTCGTCATCAGAGCGGCCCAATGGTAGCTGTTCAACCGCATAGCGGTGCATGGCCCAAAGGCTCACCTTCACGAGCTCTCTCTGGTTCTCCCTGGCATGGAGCTTCCGTAGGATCTTCTTGACGCGGTACTTGAAGCTGTCCCGGCGCCGGAGCTGGGCACTCCAGAGCGNAGTGGGCCGCCAGCCTATGCTGCGCCCAAAACTCCTTGCCGCATGCTTGGCACAACGTGCCGAGCAGGCATGCTCTGTACCGCGCGACCCGTTGGTGGCACTTGAAGAAGTGCACACTCAAGCCCGCCTTGCTGGCGAATCCTTTACAGCAGCTCCGGCAAGCCCATCTGTCGTCGTCAGAGCGGCCCAATGGTAGCTGTTCAACCGCATAGCGGTGCATGGTCCAAAGGCCCACCTTCACGAGCTCTCTCTGGTTCTCCCTGGCATGGAGCTTCCGTAGGATCTTCTTGACGCGGTACTTGAAGCTGTCCCGGCGCCGGAGCTGGGCACTCCAGAGCGGCCACTCCGCCTCAGTCGGTCCAGGGAAGGTGCCGTCCTCTTCGTGTAGAATCGCTAGGTCCTTTCGGACTGCTCGTAGCCAACCCTGTTCCTCCTGGAGTCCTGCCCAGAGAAGGTCCGGTGCCATCGCCACCATGGAGCATAAGAGGCTCAGCCTCTGTTGCATGGCAACCAGCGGCAGGCGCCAACAATTGGTGAGGAGGTGGACAAACGTGAGGGGGACGCGATACATCTGCCCCTCCGGTACCATCGGCGCCAACATCCGGCGCACAGTCCTGGCATATCCATCGCAAAGCTGGTGCCAGGCATTTCCGTCCGGTAGCCATATGGCCAAGTTGAAGGCAGTCGGGAGGACCGCAATCTCAAACATCCGGGCGCGGGTCGCCAGAACAATGCGTTTGTTCTGGAACACTAGCTTCTTGCCCATGTCGTAGGCTCCATTTAGAAGGGCTAGCCTTCGCCGCGTCTCCCCGCGCATGGAACCTGCAGCCTCAACGACTCCACCCAAGTGCACGTACTGCGCCACAACCGGGACCCATACGTCGAGGTCGGTGAGGTACAGCGCAGCCTGGCCATGTGCAAAGTAGTGCTCCCGCGCCTTGTTCTTTCCTTTGCCAACCAGGTGCAGCACGAACGATGTTTTGCCACGCCGGAGGTTGGGCGTAAGCCCATGGCTTTCGCACGTGGAAATGATAATTGACGCAAGGCGGGTTGCCTTGGTCATCATTCTCATCGGGCAAGGGTCCGCAAATGGGAAGACAGCGTCATCCGCCCAGACTGCCTCCCGTGCCAGAACCGGAAGTCCCGCCCCCGGCTCAGAGAATGGGCCCGTCTCATTGTCATAGAAGAGGTGCTCGAAGAGGCCTTCTCCATCCGCGATCTCCGCCACAGTGTCAAGTATGCGTGAGAACAGGTACGCAAAGATTGCGTCAGCCCAGCTTTCTCCCGGCCGGCTGCCAGCTTCCGTGGCAGCCAAATGCCGCCCGTCGGAGTACTGGCTGACAAACCATGTCTTNATGCGTGAGAACAGGTACGCAAAGATTGCGTCAGCCCAGCTTTCTCCCGGCCGGCTGCCAGCTTCCGTGGCAGCCAAATGCCGCCCGTCGGAGTACTGGCTGACAAACCATGTCTTGAAATGGATGTCCCGGACTGCACTCACTACCATCGGATGGACCGCAGCTTCCGTCATCAGCCCTCCGTTCACAACGATCTCCATCATGTGGCGTAGGTCCTCGCCGCTAAGCCCAAAGCGGGCAAAGACCCTGGTGACGGTGTCGTCGTGGGTGATGTCACCAGTGACAATCTCCCGCACCACCCCATAGTATGCTGCCTTCAGGTCGAGGAAGAGGGCCCCAACCGACCAGCGTTTCCTGTGGCAACTGCGGAAGTGACTCTGCAAGTACAGGGCAGCATAAGTGAGGGGGGCTTGTCGTTTGCTTCCAAGGTGTAATCCATGGAGTGCTCGTTGTAGTTGCGGCTGCGCCGTCGATCGGAGTAACTTGTGGTACGTTTTTCCGACCGTACTCGAAACGAAAAGTGATCTGAAGTTCTCCGGGAGACTGGCAGGTCCATGGTTCTTGTATGCCGCGTAGAGAACTCCTCCCCTCCATTGGACAGGTTGCCGCATATGTAGCATGGCCTTGGTGAAGAGGGGGTGCAGCGCCGCTGCCATCTGCACCGGTGCGGATAGCAGGGCTTCCGCCGGTACTCCATCCAATCCCATAGCCTTGCCCCGCGGTATCTGTCGAAGGGCATCTGTGATGGCGGATATCGTTGGCAGCGGGGCCACATCCCAACAGATGTCCTTGGCGCCAGGGCAGCTCGTGCTGCAGAGGCTCAAGAAGTCCCCAACCGGGAGGGTAAATCCACTTTCCTGTTCCCCGAAGTGCGCCAGCCACACCTCGTCGCGCTCCTTCCTGGACTGCGCCGCCTCTCCATTGGGCTTGAGTAGGAGTGGTAGCGGGCGTACGACTTTGCGGCCGGTTCGGCCGCCCAAGCCACTTTGTCGGAGACGCTGCAGGACTTGAGCGACACCTTGCGCCCCATCGCCTGCAAATCCTCGCAGGAACTCATTCTTGCCGTGGTTGATGCCCTGACGGATTCGCCAGGTGGCCCAGCCTATAGCTGTAGACGCCAGCTGGTAGAGCAGGCCATGCTTGCAGATCCTGTCCTCAACGCAGCAGTCCGCCACGTCAGCCCATTGTCGAAAGGCGCCAGCCACAGCCTCTGCCCAGAACCGCCTGCGATGGCGGACTCGGGCCTTGAAGCCCATCTTGGCTTCACGTAGCCTCCAAGTAGCTTCAGGAATATATGTGGCACGCGGTCCTTTCCTGGGTGCCGGGAAGTAGCGCTGCAAAATGTCTGTGAGGTATTCCTGGAAGTGCTGGCAGTGCCGGTCAACATGGACTCCCCACTCTGGCGGGCAATATTGGTCCAATGCCCATCGCATGATGTTCCTGCCCTCATCAGTTAAGAGTTTGGCCCGATCGTAGGCTGGGCGGCGCAGCCGGCGGCCCAGCTCGCCACTCGTTATAAGCCCAGTCATCATCGCCTCCACCGCTCGATGATCCTCGTTCACATTGGCGGTGTCGAAATCAAACCCAACCCAAGTTCGAACATGGTCCGGTCCTCGTCGACCGCCAGCAATGACAAAGTCGATGCGATGTTCTTGGCCACAGGGTGTCAGGTAGGTCGCCGAGTCGCCCTCGTGGAGGCATGAAAACGTCGCTGGCAGCCAAAGACTACTTTCATGGAGGGCTTCAACCAGGGCCTGTCCAGCCGAGTCTGGTTCGCCAAATTCCAGGTCTCCCGTGACCTGCGCATAGGTTGGTGGAGGCCTGGCGTTGGCGTCAAGGCCTCCAATGATAATATCCGCGCCTTGTTCCCGTTTCAGTAGGTCCTGGAATTTCGCCAGGAACGCCAGACGCTCTTGCTGCCTGCCCACATGCGGGCAATGGCCTGCGAATACCAAGCAGCGGAGGGTCTTCTTGGCGATGCGGAGCGCGAGCAGACGGGGCTCCGCACAGATCACAGTCACATCCTCCTCACCAACTGTCACTTTCTGGTCCTGGATGGTAAAGGCGCCAGCAACCTTATTGAACCAGATGGCCGTTCCCCAATGAGATTCAGCCGGTGACGAGATCCGCAGGAAGTCAGCCGACTCACATAGGCCCTCGCCGCTCTTAGTTTCCTGAAACATGGCGATCTGGCATTGCCGTCGCAGTAGCTGCTGCTCAAGGTACTTGATCTTATCCCGGTAGCCTTGGATGTTGACCGAGAGTACCTGGGTACAGTACGTCACCTCCTCCGCCCCCACTGTGGCTAGAGTTGTGGTGGGGATGAGCTCCTCACAGGTGATGTCCGTTGGCCCCTGTTCGTGGGTCGGGTGCCAGACCAATCCTCTTCCAGGCTGTAGAGGTAGGGATTTATCCTGGGCAGCCTTGTGCTCCGTTGCCCACCAGGAGGTGTCAGCCTCTAGGAGCGCCGTGATGTTGCTCAGCGGCGGCTTCGGCAGATCCTTGCAGGCCTTCGCTGCCTGCTTGGCCAGCACGTCTGCCATTTCATTCCACGCGTTCCCCACGTGGGCCCTGGTATATTCGAGCCATAAGCCGTGCGGCAGGACCGCGTCGGCATAGCGCTCCAGGTGGCGCAGCTTGTCGCCAAGGGAGTTGTTCGTTCGCCAGCGACCAGCCGCTGCTTGCCCTGCCACCTGACAATCATAGTGGACAATACCTTCCAGAGCCGGCNCGGCATAGCGCTCCAGGTGGCGCAGCTTGTCGCCAAGGGAGTTGTTCGTTCGCCAGCGACCAGCCGCTGCTTGCCCTGCCACCTGACAATCATAGTGGACAATACCTTCCAGAGCCGGCGCAAACTCTGCTGCCTGTATAAGCCACAACATGGCACAGGCGATTCCCGCCTGTTCCGCCAGAAGAGGCGGCGGCCCATCAGTATCCCACGGGTTCTCCGCATTCCCCAAGAGCTGGTCCCCGAACGCCCCAAAGATGGCTATCATCCCCGCCGATTCCAATAGAACAACCACCGCAAAGCCGCTGGTGTGGTCATCGGGGTTATACGATCCATCGGAAAATAGGCGTAGTCGCAAAGGAGCCGCACCCATGGATCCCTTTAAGACCTCACTCCAGTGGCAAGTCTCCTGCATGGCATGGATTGTTGCCGGTTTGAAACTAAAGGCAGCAGGGTCGAACTGCAACCATTGCGGGGGCCAAACTCGCTGGATCTTCGCCAGCTGCTCNCGGCATAGCGCTCCAGGTGGCGCAGCTTGTCGCCAAGGGAGTTGTTCGTTCGCCAGCGACCAGCCGCTGCTTGCCCTGCCACCTGACAATCATAGTGGACAATACCTTCCAGAGCCGGCACAAACTCTGCTGCCTGTATAAGCCACAGCATGGCACAGGCGATTCCCGCCTGTTCCGCCAGAAGAGGCGGCGGCCCATCAATATCCCACGGGTTCTCCGCATTCCCCAAGAGCTGGTCTCCGAACGCCCCAAAGATGGCTACCATCCCCGCCGATTCCAAGAGAACAACCACCGCAAAGCCGCTGGTGTGGTCATCGGGGTTATACGATCCATCGGAAAATAGGCGCAGTCGCAAAGGAGCCGCACCCATGGGTCCCTTTAAGACCTCACTCCAGTGGCAAGTCGCCTGCATGGCAAGGATTGTTTCCGGTTTGAAACTAAAGGCAGCAGGGTCGAACTGCAACCATTGCGGGGGCCAAACTCGCTGGATCTTCGCCAGCTGCTCTCGGCTGTGCGGCAGGGGGATCACCTCCTCAGTCATGTCGAAACAAACCGGAGGCAGCATCTCAGCCAGGAGCAGGTGCGCTCGTTCACCGGGTCCTGCCGCTGTCTGTCCAGCGTCCCTTCGCGGCGACCGGCTTCCGCCATAGGCCGGTTCATTCACAGGCCGTGGCGGTGGAGGCCCGAATGGGCCCGGGCCCCGTGCTTCTGGCGGTGTTGAAGGTGTCTCGGAGCTGGGAAGGTTGTCGCCCCCCGATTCGTCATCGGAGGATTGCGAACCCTCCTCACTACCAGAGGGCGTGGGCGTGATCTCCGCCGTCTTACGCAGAATGAGTTCGAGAAGGTCGCCATCTTCCACTAACAGCACGCCCTCGTCTCTGCCTCGGCGACCTCCAACCACCACCACTGAGTAGCCCTCTACAACAGGGACGTTGAGGGCTTCAACAACCTCCCCAGGCCGAAAGGAGTCACCCCTGATCGCGTGCCATTGCGGCCAAAGGCCCATTCCCCGAAGGTCCAGGGTGACAATGCGGTGCTCCATCCTGGGATAGGTGTCCTCTGAGGCGACCGCAACACAGGTGTGAACCCGCTTACCTTGCCAATAGAGGTGCTCCGGGCGGTCGGTCGGGATCCGGAGCCAGATGCTCTCCGCATCGTAGCCGAATATTAGGCAAGCAAGTTGGAGGGGGGTGAAGTCCTGCCCCCTGCTTACCTGGTGCAGGTATTGATCGCCGGCCGTCTGGAAGTCCAAGTGGCGCCCTTCCAAGTGACCACAATGCTCCGTATCCGGCCGCCACATGTCCGGGGCCTGGAGGCGGTCCGCGATGGGCGTCGCCCAATGAAGAGGATCACCTTTGACGATGATCTTCACCAAGCCGCCTGGCACTGGAGGGACCGGCTCATTCTCGATCAACGGCTCTCGTGCTCCAAACGCATAGACCTCAGCCTCGTCCGGCCCTTCGTACTCAATGAGGCGGAGCATGCTGTACCGCGAGATGGGCCCAGACTGGTAGTGGGCAAAGATGCCATGTCCTACCCCGCTCGCATCAACAAGCAGCACTTCTTTCTCGGACGCGCCCAGCCATTCCGGGACGAGGATGACACTGCCATAGTCGTCGTGCAGCTGCGGCTGGGAGAAGATGGCTACATTAAGCCATGGCTTGTCAATCACCCTGGCCGATTCCTGCACAAACTCCAGCACTCTCTCGCCGTCAAGCGGGAAGGCCATGCCGAGGTCCAGGCTTTCAGACTCATAGTGCGGGGAGAACAACCTGAACGATATATGGGTGGTGACTTCGCCNTCCTGCACAAACTCCAGCACTCTCTCGCCGTCAAGCGGGAAGGCCATGCCGAGGTCCAGGCTTTCAGACTCATAGTGCGGGGAGAACAACCTGAACGATATATGGGTGGTGACTTCGCCGTCAGGGTCTCGCCAGTGCCATTCAGGGTCTTCCTCCTCTTCTGGCTCCGGTTGTATTTCATCCGGTGCAGGCGGCGGCAGACGCGTCGGTCCTCCTGGCCGTAGCTCAGAGGGCGTAAGTCCTCCACTGGAGAGAGGCCGATCCAAGGCACATCTCTGTAGCGCCTGCGCCATCTGCTCTGCCACGGTCATCTGCCCAGAGCTCCATAGTTCAATGTTGCTCTGCCGGGGCACATCCGCATAGCCATCGTTCTGTGAACCACATTCACCGCGGCCTGTTGCCGCCACACCAACTCCACAGAAAGACCAGGCCAGCAGAGTGCAGGCCCACTGCATCCTGGCACCATTGCGATGCCGCGGGGTTGCCAGTGGTCGTGCCCACCGTACATGAAGCCCCAGCACCAGCACCTGCACTACCAGCATCACCCCCATCATCGAGGTGCCAAGGCCTTGCCATTGGTGCTCCCCNCCGTACATGAAGCCCCAGCACCATCACCTGCACTACCAGCATCACCCCCATCATCGAGGTGCCAAGGCCTTGCCATTGGTGCTCCCCTTCAAACAAGCACCATGCGGTTAGGCAGGCAACCATCTGCACCAAGGAGTCATGGATATCAAGGACATCCCTGACTTGCCAGGGTCCTGCACCATTGCGAAGGCAGGTGCCGTTGTCGTGGCCTCCCGTAGGGCCGTGCCACTTCGGAGCCCCATTTTGCTCCATTCGCCATAGTGGTAGCGGCATGCCAGCTCGTCCCCCGGAATTGTGCTTCGATGGGACAGCAACTGCCGTCAAAATTGTGGCGGACATACCGAAAAAGCCGCCTGACAAGTGGCCCCACTCCGGGGGCCAGTCATAAACCTCAGCGGGCCTCCCAGGCCCTGTCCAATCTGCGCCAGCAGGTAGGTGGGCTACTCCACCCCTAGATCCTGGCCATCCTTCAGGTCGCTGAGCAGGGCATCCTCCTCGTCGTCCTCCAACAGCACCGTCTCTTTCGCAAGCGCTGCACCACGCCGTGCATCTAGCTTGTCTGCAAGTGACGTGCCCCCACATTCGGTCGGCGGGGGTTCCTTGCCCTGCTGCTTGATCGCCTTCCTGGGCTGCTGCGAGCGCGGGCGGCTTCGAACTCTGACCTCCGGCAGGGCACTGGTTGATGGCGATGCCAGGTATGGATCCCTGATCGCAGCCTCGCCCAGCATACTCGCGATCTCTCCATCCGTGGGGGTGGCTGGCGTTGGCGCATCCTGTCGTCTGGTCACCGCCGGCGTGGTAATAGGCAAGGTTCTGGCCCCCCTGCGCTGTGGCGTATGCGCCTCCACCGGGCCTGTAGCCGCAGCCCGGTGTTGCGCAAGGGCCTCCAGCATCTGCTCCCTTGCTCGTCGGCGAAGCGCGCCACCCGTCGCCATGGCCCCGGAGAGCAAGTTGGAAAGGCCATGCGTGTCGCTGCCTTCCGCATCCTGCATGAGCTCGTCCCAGGCTCCAAGGGCCTCTGCGTTCATGTCGCTGTCGTTCTTCTTGTCCTGGTTCTCCCGAACCGCCATGGGGTCGAGCAGGAACTCCTGCAGCTCCTGGATAGCCTCCACCTGGGTCTCCTGCTGCTCGGCCCTGTCCTTGGCGATCTTCTCCTTGCGCTCCATGAACCTTGCACGTTCCGTAATGAACGCCTTCTTCAGGCCATCTTGGAAGGTCTTCCACTTGGCATCGACTTCCGTCTCCTCTGCCTCCAACTTGCGGAGCCGGGCCTCCGAGCGGCGGACACCATTGATCAGCTTCTGCATGATCCTCATCGCCCCACCCGTTCCTCCACGGGCTTCCGCTTCCACGGTGGTCTCGGTCTGTCCGCTTTGCTCCTCCGAGGTCATCTCGTCGAAGGCCGGGAAAGCACCAACTTCCTTGTGCCATTGGTGCCACGGCTGCTTGCCTCCCTTCTGCTTGCCCTTGCCCTTGGTCTCTGACCAGGTTGACGACGAGGGTCCATAGGATGGCCATCTGCCATGTTGCCCTTGATGTCCCTTCCACGCATCCTCTCGCCATTGTTTCTGCGACTTGCCCATCGACTGCACCTCACGGTACCGGGGCTTTGTGTGGTGGGCCAGGAGGCGATGTAGGTCACGGTCGGCAGGTCGCCGTCCACAGCGCCGAGCAGCGTGAACACGCGCTCGGGCAAGGGATCGGAGGCGTCGGAGGCGCCTATGCCAAGTTGGGGATGCTGGCGCCTTCGCAATGCTGGCTCTGGCGTGCCCGAAGCACGTGGGGCCTACGGCAATTCCCTGCTCCTGCAGAGCTCGATCCGAGACCCTCTATATATATATATACATACACACTCTCAAAGGGTTTGTATAGTTAAGCTTTGCAGGACCCTGCAGGATACGGCAGGCATCGATTATTGCTGCATTGACCAAAGCATACTTTCGTGTGCAGCGATCTTATCATGTAATGACTACTTGATAGTTATTGTACATATACGTGTGTCCGCACATCACTGCATGTTTTGCTGGTCGCCATGCACTGGTGTGTAAATCGAGGTGTATAAACTAGTATAAATTAGTACCTAGAATCTGACATAGTGATGATGTTACGGGGATGACCCTGCAAGGTAGGCCCTGCTCAAGCGTGCTACGAGATGGTTCAGTTTTCCAGCTACAATACAGGGGCTTCAATAATTACCAATACTATTGTGGGGGTTCCTTATTATGATTATAGTATGATATGCCCCAAAAGCCTATTCTAATTATTGAGGACCCTACACTAATCCCATAGTACCCCTTATAGTAATCCTTGTAGACCCCTTTAAAAGGAGCCCTTAAAGGAGCCCTATTCTAATGATTGAGGCCCCTATGTTATATCCGCCTGTGTGGGGCTCTTCGGTCGTGGGAGCCTTGAACATTAAATCTGAATGTAGGGTTTAGGGTTTAGGGTTTAGGGTTTAGGGTTTAGGGCAGGGCTTAGGGTTATGGGTTTAGGGTAAGTCGTGGGGTTGATCTTGAGTTTCGGACGGCCCCGAGAGAAGCCGCATAACTCTAATTTCAAGACCAATCTCTTAAAACCTCAGACCAAACCCCTGGTAGACCAAATCCTGAATCCTTAGAACACCGACTACAACCCTTCAAAAAAGAGGTTGAAACCTTAAACTTTAAGCACCTTACGGCCCAAACCCCGCAATCCGGAATTGAGGCGCAAGAGCACCACGGACTCCAAACCCCAATCTCTCAACCCTGAGCTACATAGGACCGTTACCTACACCTTTCATAGAAGCCTATACGAACATACATGGGAGTTTCCGAAAATAGGGGACCTTTAATATAGTACCCTAAATAGTAGGATCCGTATTATAAAGACCCCAAAATAAGGTACCCGTAATTTTCGGAAACTTCCACATAGGACCCCTGAACCATGCCCCCCAACCCCAAAGCCCTGAAGCCCTATCTCCCCCACACCCTAAGCCTTTACCCAGACCCCCGGGAGGATGTAAAAAGTAGATCCCCTAATTTGGGACCCTAGCTACTTATAGGAACCCCCTTAAGGGATCCTCCCGGGGGTCTGGGTAGCTCAGGCAGGGGTCTAAATAATTGCAATTGTATTTTTTTTATTTTTGGTGTGGGTGGGTTCCTTATTGTAATTGGTTTCAATGCATTCTTATAGTATAATATGCCCCAAAGCCCTATTCTAACTATTAAGGCCCCTATATTCGGCTTTAGGATTTAGGGTTAAGGTCTCTCAAAGCCCTTGCAGGTCCCGGATACGGCCCTTACACACCCCTGCTACCCGACCCCTGCAATTGGGGTTCAGGGTTTGGGGTTTAGGGTCACAGCCTTGCCCGGAGATCCTGATACTTCAGAATCGAGGAATAGCTCTATTGGTTTCACGTGACTTCATATGAAGGACACCTTCAGAATGTACGGTGACTTTTGATTTAATTGAAGGGGCGCTGTATGAGGCTTTCTAGAACCGAGAATACAAGAGGCGAATATATCGTAGTCACTATACTAAACTATACCCCCAAGGCCTGATTCGAATGATTCAGGGCCCTGCAGTAGAAGCTTATAAAAAATCACAAAGCCTCTAGAATCCTTTAAAAGGCCCTGTTCCACTTATTCAGGCCAATGGGTCAGAACCCCTATCTAAGCCATTTACAGGTGGGTAGTTATTCATACCACTCCTATAAGGTAAAGGGGGTCTTATGGGAGTACTATGGAAGAAGAACTACAAACCTGTAAGGGGCTTCTACCCTAACCTGTGAACTCGTTGATTTGCTTTCGCTGCTCGTGGCTCGAGACAAACCAGACTCGGAGCTTGCCGCAGGAGACGCCGGGAGCTGTCGAACCGGTTTAGGGTTTATGGTTTAGGGTTTGCCGACCCACATATCCCCGTAACCCCCTAATCAAGGAAGATGCCTCAGAGACCTTAATGTAAAGATTCCAGGTATTTCACCCCCAATCGGGCTTCTTCACATACGGGAGCCCTTCTTGGGGGGCGTCCTTATGATAAGGAGCCTACTTTTCGTGGTCTATATTGCGATCCAGCAGTTCAGCAGTTCTGAAGCTTCTACATAATAGGCCTAGACGCAGGGGTGTGTGGTTTCAGGGTTGAGGGTTTCGGATGTAGGGAGTCAGCTGTGATGTCAAGGATTCTCGAATCCGACCCAAGAGCCTGAAATTGACATAGGCAGTCGAATTTTCAGCTTAAACGCTGAAAATTCGAGGTTTCGGCTTCGGGTCTTGAGGGCCTCAAAAACCAGAAGGCGCCTTTTCGAACCCCTAAAACGCCGTAGAAGATCCTTTGTTGAAGTCCCCATGGATCCCTTACTGATCTCTTCAGCATCTGTTAAAGAGACCAAGAAGTTAATCAAGTAAACAAGCCTCCTACGTTGCAGCCAAAAAAATCGCATAACCTTATGTATAATAGGGTGATGCCGGCCGGCCAAGGAGGGGCATAGACTGCTAGAGGACCTTGTCGTCCCTTCGGGTGTTTGAGGCATGCCGACCGTAGTCCACGCAATGTTATCTCAGCCTGCCCCATGGGGTCTTTGCCAAAAGCACGAGTGGCATAGTGTTGGTTGGAAAATGCAGCGAGGAGCTTTGGGTTTGGGGTTCAGGGTCCAGGGCCTTTATATACTTATTGGCTGTAAACTCAACTTTTCAACTTTTGGGGTTCTTAGAAGGTAGGCGATTCTGACAGTTTCAACTTTTATTCCCTCGGGTTTTGGGCCAGTGAGTATATGGTCTGGTGAACTACCCAGATGACGGGAGTGTCTGAAAGCAGGGCCTAGATGCATGCCCTACACGTTGGAGTCCAGGTACTATGCTCCTCTAAACACTAAGCTACATTATTCGTATCGGTATCCCAAACCCGACACCCAGTTCGTGGGTCCTGTGAACCCCAGGGCAAACAAGACGATCTGCAAGAGGACACGAGTTCCTTGCGCGAAAACAGAAGCCTCTTTCCATCGACGCGGAGGTCGGGGTCTGGCTTTCAGGGCTTACCCGGAGACAGCCGAATGCACCCCGAAAGTTAAGGGATATATCTTGCAATATTCGGTCTTCTATAGGGCTAATGACGTATGGCAATATACGAACCTGGTTAAGAATTCCTGGGTCTTTGCTATGAACCCCAATGTTTTTGTGCGTTTTAAGGACTGGTACTGAGTACCCAACTGCACGGCCTCAAAGTAGTACTTACTATAGGGGCCTAAAGCATCACCAATACTATTTTGGTGATCCTCATTATAACTTATAACTATAGTATAATATGCCCCAAAACCCTATTCCATCATTATCCAGGCCCGAAGATAACCGTATTGAGAAGCCTGTTGGCATGGTCTCCACTGTGGCAAAAGCACTGCTCGTTCATGTTGCAGCCCCCTGAACCAGTGCTACAGTTTTTGGGCTTAGGGTTTAGGGTTCTGAAACAGAAAGCCCGGTACAGTTCCACAAAAAAACGGAAAGATCGGGACGAAGCAAATTAGAAAGCCCAAGACCGTAAATCTCTAAAGCCCCACCACCTGCCTAGACCCCCCAACTACCCTCTAATATACCCCCAATATCCACTACGTACTAAGGGCCATAAGGACTCCATTAAATGGCACTTCGAGGGTCCTGGTTAAGGACCCTAATAACCCTAAACCCTAGTAACCCTAAACCGTAATACCTGGCAGAGGAGATATGTCTTTGGCATCCACGATGCCCGCCATGCCCGACATGGGTCTCCCGACGCCGCCACCGTCGCCAGCCAGGGGGTCGCACCGACAAGTGTTCAAAAGCCAGTAAGTAAATAATTTCATATACATATATATGTATACAATATGTATACATATATATATATGTATACACACATGGTCGTTTAAGCGTGTTGTTTTGTTGCAAAAGCGGTTGTACTCGAGTCTTGAAGGGTTCATTGATTGGTTTGCAGTGTTCAAGGGTTTAGGGGTCAGGGTCAGTGTTCAAAAGTGTAGGTTTCGGGTTTAGGGGTCTCGGGTTCAGAGCCTACAAGGGTTACGGTCCGGCCCTAAAGCCCCCAAACCTCAAAACCCCAAGCCCTATGACCCAAACCTGGAACCCCTCAACAATAACCGAATATAGAAGTCTGGACAATTGCGACGACTATCATAACTACGGGCGAACTCTATGTTAAGAAAACTACGTTGCGGTTCCAGGGTCTGGGAAATAACTATACTGAAAGATACCCCCCATCAAGAAACAACATTCTACATATCAAGGTGAAGACCGCCTTTATGTAGAACACTGACAGTAGGGTTTTCAAGGGAACCCTGTACAACCCTATACAATACCCTATTCTAATCTAATATTAACGGCCTTTGTGCTAACCCTTTGTTGCACCCCTTTGAAGAATCTTTCAAAAGAAGCCTAGTTTAATCACTCAGGGCCCTACATTAAACCCTTGTTTCGAACCCTTCTAGATCACTTCTAGAACTCGGTAAATGCAATAATGGAACTT
Organism: Symbiodinium sp. clade A Y106; assembly: GCA_003297005.1. Taxonomy (NCBI): domain Eukaryota; class Dinophyceae; order Suessiales; family Symbiodiniaceae; genus Symbiodinium; species Symbiodinium sp. clade A. Next base: position 3,338 of record BGNK01001464.1, on the reverse strand, counting down.
TTAAACCCTAAACCCATAAACCCTAAGCCCCTAAACCCTCAACCCTGAAGGGAACCCGAAGAGGGACCCTAAACCCTAAACTTAAACCCTGAAACCCCTAAATCCCTAAACCCTAAACCCCTAAGAGGAGCCTTAAACCCTTAGGGTTTAGGGTTTAGGGGTTTTGGGTTTTGGGTTTAGGCCCTTAACCTTAAACCGTAAACCCCGAAGAGGAACCCTAAGCGATTCCAGTGGGCGACGTCTCTCCACGCCGCTCCCTGACCGGCCCGCTGTGTCCACGGCTCAGCTAAGGGCCTTTCGTTTTTGAGGTTTAGGACTTAGGGTTTCAGGACTTAAATTTTTCGTTAAGGGTTTTAGGGTTTTAGGACTTAGGGTTTTAGGGTTTAGGGTTTTAGCGTGTAGGGTTTTGGGTCTTAGGATGGGGTTTTTGTGGTAGCGGACAGGATTTAGGGTTTTGGGTTAGGGTTGGTTCAGGGATTGAGGCTTTGGGTTTAGGGTTCGGGTTTTAGGGTTCAGGGTTGAGGGTTTTGGGTTTGTGCGGTCGAGAGATTGAGGCATACTTAGTCTGATCTAGGAACCAAACAAGCGCCCAAATAACAACAGTTCTGCTGGGATAACCTTATAACTTTTGTGCAGGTCCTTTTTGTTGGTTCGTAGGTAGCCTTTAGTTTGCGGTTGGCTATTCTGGTCTGGTGTTGTGTACCTGCAGGTCAGAAGGGTTTGGATTCTGGATTTCGGACTCGCGTACTCTGGGATTCCAAATCGCGCAAAGTTGTACGCGCCACGCAGACTAAAGCATGTGCGACGTGAACAGTTGGAGTCCTAGTGTGGCTGGGTGGAGAATCGGTGGATATTTCGTACGTGTGTATACATATATGGGAGTTTCCGAAAATAGGGGACCCTAATATAGTACCCTAAGTAGTAGGATCCTTATTATAAGGACCCCAAAATAAGTGTAACCCTTATTTTCGGAAACTCCCATATATACATAACTGGGTCTTGTTCTGCCCAGGGCGAGCTTTCCGAGGGTTTGGATCCTGGCCTTGCGCGTTTACTTAGAGGCCCAGTGGGGGACTTAGTAAGTAGGTTCCTTAAACAGGGTTCCTTAAAAGGGATCTGTAAGGGTTCTATAAGGGAGGGATTATGGTTACTTAGAGGCCCAGGGGTCTTAGTAAGTAGGTTATAAGTAGGGTTATAAGTACCCTAACTGGAGTTACCCTAACTATAACCCTACTTATAACCTACTTACTAAGTCCCCTGGGCCTCCAAGTAGTCTCACAGTTCAATGTTTTGCCTCGAGCGCCTCACTGATGCTCGAGTAGCTGAGTAGGAAGTGGACTTGCAGCCTCTTGCCCACGTAGACCTCTAGGGTTTTTAAAGACTTCACAACCCCGAAACCCCAAACCCTAAACCACTTAAGCATAGAACATCACTCCAATATGGTATACCCGTCTTGGGCATCTCACAAAATCAGCAAAGGGAGCTTCATACGTCCCGGGAGTCTCCAACTCTAATCCTTCCTAAGCCTGAAATCCTAAAGCCCCCCAAACCCTGAACCGCATTCAGCCCTAAACCCAAAAAATTAAAAACCTATAGCCCGAAACCTAAAAGCCTCAAGCCTTAAACCAAACCATAAGGCAAGAGAATGGCCACCACTTACAAAATGCTCTTACCCTACATACGGTTGGGGTCCCGGTAAGCCCTAGAACTCCAACACCTTCGAGCCTCTCCACAAAACCCTGAGTCCAGTTAACCCCTAAACCCTAAACCCTTCCACCCTAACCCCTAAACCCTAAACCCTGAATCCAGTTAACCCCTAAACCCTAAACCCTGGAACCCCTAAACCCTAAACCCTAAAGCCTTCCACCCTAGACCCTCAAACTCAAAGCCTGAACCCGAAAGCCTCAAACTCTAAGCACCAAGCCCCTAAAACCCAAAACCAGGGGGCCGACTAAGTTGGGAGCCGGCACCGGCTTTCAAAAGTCACCCAAAACCCTATGAAACCCTAACCCCCATTCGTACCCTTAATAGCCCTTATAGATCCCTTAAAGGAACCCTAAAACCTTCAAGCCCCTCCACTCTTGGGGCGACTTCCACTCGCCATGGCGGAGCCTCCCTGCGCCTGGGAGGAGGCCGTTCCTATAAAGGATCTATAGGGGTTTAGGGTGTAGGGCTCTATTGTGGTTCTTGTTTTGCTTAAACCAGCTACACGCTTAGGATGGTTCGTTTCCTCCGAGAAGCGAAGCGGTGCAGTCGGGAGGGGCAGGGGGGTTCGCATTCGCAACAAACTGTAGGGCCTTCTGCAGGGTTTGGGTTTCAGGGTTTATAGGCTTTAGGGGGTTCAGGGTTTAGGGTTTAGGGTTGTTGGGGTGCTTAGGGCAGCAAATCAAGTTGTGACTAGGGCTAAGGTGTAGTGCAGCGCAGGAGCGCTCTATTGCAACTGTTGCCACGACCCAGATGCCCTAACGGTGCCGGCACGGAATGGAGCATCCTCCACACGAAATATGCTGGTGGGGCCCTTCAAGGAATTTAATTTGAGTTACCATGGTAAAGAAACCATATTATTTACTATAGATCATAGATCCCTATTCTGGTAACTTAAAATACATTCCTTAACAAGAACCCAGTAGCAAAAGCCTTTACTTAAACTCCACATTTTGCCTTGGTCCAGAATTTCGAAACAGCGAAAACAACGGCCCCACAGGCGCCAAACTAACTTACATCACCATTACTATAGTCTCCTCAGGAACTATTTAAGAGCCTCCGGCTCAAGCCGCCGACCCCGTAGGAGTCAGAGGAAAGGGCGATAGGGTTGACGACACAGTGTATTTTTTGGTCTAGGCTGACGGTTTTGCTACCCCCGCTGCTACTCTACGACGAGTACTGCTAGCACTAGTGCGGCTACTGCTACTGCTAGGGCGACTTAGGGTTTAGGGTTTAGGTTTTAGACGGAAATGGACAAACTCCAAAGCGAAGCACTTCATTGGGCAACGCTGACGAAGTTGATCCGATGCAGGTAGATCTGACGAAGTTGATCCAATGCAGGCTAGTAGTAGTGGTAGTAGTAGTAGTAGTAGTAGTAGTAGTAGTAGTAGTAGTACGAGGAGAACTAGTAGGAGTAAGAGTAGCAGTAGTCGTAGTAGCAGTGCTAGAAGTAGTAGTAGTGGTACTGCTAGCAGAAGCAGTCGTAGTAGCAGTGGGAGTTAGAAGTAGAAGGTAGGGGGTAGGGTTTGGGGGTAGGGTTCAGGGAGCCGTTGTCGCTTTAAACGTTCAGTTGTCCCTATTTTCGCCTGCCAACAGCGGCTCTTGACCTAGCAAGTGGGAGGTAGCAAGCGACG
>BGNK01001463.1:120519-146322 GCA_003297005.1 Symbiodinium sp. clade A Y106 | reverse complement strand
GTCCTTCGCAAAGCTGCAGCGGCTTAGGAAGTCGCAGGACGTAATATAGCTGGAAGATTAGTTACATGGGTCCGAGTCCAGTTTTCGGGAATGAATAATGGTTTGCACTGCTTGCTGTGCACGATGCACTCGGGCGGCAGCTTCACGTTATGCTAATAATTAAAGGGTTGGTTTTTGTTTGCTGCTTAGGCTTGAATTGTTTTTTATATGCCACGGTCTGGGAGCAGGGAAACCTGAGAAGCCTAGGCCATGCAGCGAAAAGCGTTTGTTCCGCTCCAAAATGTCGATGCAGTTGAGGAGACTATTCAAAATTTGCAGAATAAGGACAAGGATTCACAACGATTTAGAACACAATCTGTAGTTCCGGGCAATGAGACTTGAAACAGAAATGGGTCAGTCCAACTATGTCACAGCTTCTCTTTGTGAAAGCTTTGTCTATGGCGAGGGCATGTTCTGTAGTTGCTAGGAAAATGGACGGGTTACTAACCTGAGGCTCCGATCTGTTGTCTTTTTCGACCCACCCATCGTTCCTGCCGCTGAGTTCTCTTGTAGAACTCAGCGCGAAGACGAAGACCAAGGCCAAGTCGAAAACGAAGACCAAGGCATTCTAGACTTCGGGCGGGAACTCAAAAGGGCAGGTCTCGCCTGGATTCAGCTCCAGGTAGCGTCTCCAGGCCATGTGCAGGAGCGCCAGCACTTGTTGAACGAATCTTTGTAGCCCCTGTAAAAAGGCGGTAGCAACTGCTGCAAGTCCTCGGCGCTCCAAGCAGCATTGGATTGGAATCGGACAGGCTTGCGCTTCGCCGAAGACGAAGACTTAGCCGAAGTCGAAGTCGCACGCCGAGCCTGCCGTCGGATCCTGGCGACAGTTCTCGTGACCTCGGCCGCCTCGCGAGCCTGGGCCTGAAGCGACCGCTGTGCAGCCTCGATGTCCTTCTTGTGCTCCTTTCCGACGACGTCGTCAAGGATGTCCGAAGCCAGAATGTCATCCAGCTCCTCGTTCGCAGATGGACAGCGGTAGTGCATGTTCCGCTCAAGAATGCCGGCGACTTCTTCCGGAGAGCATGCCATCGTTTTTTGCACTGCGGACTCCAAGTTGTGGCCCAAGGCGTCTTCCAGACACTCTGTCTCCGCCTCGGCAATGCCCAGCTCATCCTGCCGAATGTTTTCCATGATGTTAATGTACAGTCTCAATTTACTAACTTCGGAATAATGCAAGAATTAAAATACCCAAACAAACAAAAAACGTAGCGGCTAGTTTGTCCTGGAGCAGCAACTTGATGTAGAAGTTGCTGATGTCCCAGAAGGCGAAGGCGGCGGCGTGCTTTAGCAAGGGCACAGGAGTCTTTGTGCGCTCGCGCCAGAGCCCTGGAAGCGTCGGGACCTGCAAGTCTGCAGCTTTCTTTTTGCTGCCTTTCTGCAGAATCCCTGCGTGCAGCGGGGAGACGATCGTGGTTTGCACGACCTGCCAGTCTGCAAACTTTTCCACAACCTTCCAGTGCAGATGCTCCTTTGTCAAGGGCGTTGGCAAGGAGTAGTACACATGCTTGTCTGCAGTTGTGACTTTTTCCACGGAAATGCACAGGGCCGCCGCACAGGTGGGCCAGGGACCGAGGCTGAAGAAGAGCTCCTGAGGCTTGTTCTTGTCTTTGACAACCAGGCCACGTTGGAGGAAGCGGGTTCTCCACGTGTTGGCCAGATCAGGCAGCCGTCCTTCCTTGTGGAAACGCACCATCAGCGCTGATTCAGCAACCACGGCTGAGGCACGCAAAGGCGACAGCGAAGGCCATGTTTTGCGATTCATGATGGTTCGCAGATTCTCCGTCGAAGGCGAAAGCTTTCGAGTGTAGAAGAAAGTGGAAGGGACTTTCCCGACAGCGACCTTTCGGGGCATGTGTGCAAATCACAGTAAAAAGCATGTTACTGCCGGACCAACCAAACATAAATTTCAAGAAAAGACTGAGGGTTTATGACGATTCTTCTACTGCTTTTTGGGAGTATTCAATGTGAACATCCCGCACCTCGGCATCATCCTACCCGAAGGAACCCAGAATGTTGTCGCCTGAAAGGTTCGCCCAGCCGTCTATGGACGGCATCGCGTGTTGCAAGTTGTTCTTTTCTTCATGTTGTCTCATAGCACGAAATCCTTCCTCATTGAAGGTGAAGGCAATGTTGGACCAAAGATCCCGAAGCAAAGTTCGGAGCACCGGTGTGGCGGTACCCTGGTTCCGGCGGATGTCCAAGACCACATCTTTCACGATCTGAAGCTGCGTGGGCGATGTTTGGCATGCAGATTTGCACCATTTCGTTCGAATTTTTTGAGCACTTTCGAAAGCCTGACAATGTTTCTTCCAGTTCCACGCACACGGCTTGGACAGCCTCGGTGTCGTCGCCGGTCAGCAACACTAGCTTGCGCGGGAAGTCGAAGAAGGACATGCTGCTGAGGCACTTCTGGTAGCATGCGCAGAAGAACATGTCGCACAGCTGCCGGAAAATTGTGTCTTGCTGACTCACCAGGGGGTGCTCCTCGTTCAAGTTGTTGTAGAACAAGGAGCCGGCACAATCTTCATGCCGCAGAAGGCCAAGGCGACCATGCAGATCGGCATCGAAGACGGCATCGTGCATCTCTTGGACAACGGAAACCCATTGTCCCGATGCGAAAGAATGCCACGCTGGAAGATGGATGCTCAAGACGCTTTCTATGTGTAGTCCATACATGCCACTGCTGTTCATATTCGTCTCATTCCCATCAGACATCACTGACACACTAGAGCCCGCAGCCACCCGCATGCATTGTCACGACGTGGAACTTGTTCTTGCATCTGGCATACATCGCAGCAGTTTTTTGCGAGGCTTCCTTGGCCTTTGAAGAGGCGGCGGCCAAATCTGCGACTCCGAAGGCGAAGTCGACATTGTTCTGGGAAACCTTCAAAATGCCAGCTCGCAGGCAATAAGACAGCATCAGCACCAAGAGCAGTCCGTTTTCGTCTCGGCGGCTCTTCCATGCGGAATGAAATTCGTCCCAGCGTGAGAAGTTGCCGCTGCCGGTGTATGCCCTGAGGAAGCGAGCTTCTTGAAGCATCTCGAGAAGAGCCTCTGGACTGCACTCTTCCAGACTCAAGCGCTTCTCCCGGGCCACTCGGGGTGCGATGGCGTTCAGCAGGACCTGACCAGCGCCGTTGTCAGCACAGGCCAGGGTCTTTGCGAAGTCCATGGCCTCTTCTTGGAGGACGCGAAACCATTTGNTGGCGTTCAGCAGGACCTGACCAGCGCCGTTGTCAGCACAGGCCAGGGTCTTTGCGAAGTCCATGGCCTCTTCTTGGAGGACGCGAAACCATTTGGCGCCTTTGTAAGGCCCTCTGCAGTAAGAAAGTATGGCTTGTGCCATTTTCATCTTGGAGACCATGCCCGCCAGGTTCGTGGCATTTTGAAACTCCCTGTGCAGTTGATGCCGCACATCGTAGAGAAACAGGCCGCGACAGCCAAGTTCGTAAAGAAGAAACCATCGGGCTGATTCTTGCTCGGACCCGTGGTCTGAGCACACAGACAGCATGGGCTTCTGCCGCAAGTCTTCTTCATCCTGACCTTCCCTTGGCAAGAAAGCCTCCAAACCGGAATCACCATGCATGATGCGAAGGCAATGGTCGAAGGCGAGCAAGGAGTCGTAGGCAGCGGCACGCTCAGGCGGGCCTTTGTACTTCTTGAAGGCGATGTCGCTGTCGTTCGTTCTCTCACTGGCTTCTCTGTCTTGCTCGCCACCTCACGGATGAGTTGCTCAGGGCAGAGACAAGAGATGGAAACCCTTTTCTGCTATGTCTATTTCTAATATTTCTCAGAGGGACAGGATATTACAACAAAGAAACGAGAAACTGATGCCCTGCGTTGCCCAAGTCACGCAGCAAGGCCAATGCTTTCTGATCCAAGATGGCTGCTTCGGATGGGTCCGGTGTTGTTCCCGCCAGTCGGTAGGCACTGTCTTGGTGCACCTGCACCACAGTTCTTGAAAATAATACAAACAAAGTAGAGGACTCTTATGATAGTTGAATGACCTACAGCTTCAATAAAATCATGGCCCAGGCCTGCGGCGGACCCCATGCTGCTTGCCCAGATGTGAGGTGTTGAAGTATGTAAGTGGTTCGCTTTCGCCCACCGATGCGACTGGCATCGAAGGCCACACCGAGTCGCTTGGCGGTTTGCAGATGGCGTCGGGCTGCTTGCCAGTATAGTGCTCTTTCCCTGTGTCTGTCTTTTTTGGTAACCAATGCTTTGACCTTGGCCTTCATACCGCGGATCTTGGCCTTCTGACGATTTGTCAGCCTCAGGGAAGTCTTTTTCTTCTTGTTCAGGCCTCCTCGCAAAAAGCGAACGTTTCTCACCCTGCTTGCCATGTCCCTGGAGCTCTTAGAGCCCAGGCCCTTCTCCAGCTGCTGTTCGTCGATTTCCTCTTCTGGCGCCTCCGGTACGAAGTCCATCTCGAGCCCAGCAGCAATGGCAACAAGGAGCTTCCTGAGCAGGTCGTGCTGCCTTTCGACATTGCGAAGGCTCGCGAGAACATCGCAGAGCTTTTGTTCCCGCTGTTTGAAATGCTTCTGGAAAGTGCTCCTCTTGCCTGCCAGGCATTGCCTCCATGAGTCAGACCCAAGCAATTCCCGAAGGTCGATCTGGGCATCTGCATCCAAGGCGAAGTCGAAGTCGACTCCCTCCACCGACACCGTGAATGCCCAAGGCGACAGAAACTTCAGCAGCGCATGCAAGAAATCTCTGGATGAATTTCTCTGTTCCTCTGATTTTCCTGAGACAGCGGAAGTGCACAGCACCAGCAGCATCATCTGAGTGGAGCTCGCCACTTGGTGTACTCGGGAATCCGCAGCAGAGGACGCATCCTGGCTGCCAAGCGGGAGGAGAAAGTGCTGCTCAGACTCTAAGATCTTCCGGCCCATGTCCATCCATGATCGCTTTGCAGCCTTGCTCACATGGCTTTAATCTGCAGAAGCAGGACATAGACCAAAAGTACCGGCAGCCGTGCTCGGCTCGTGGCACCTGGTACTGCACCAGCCACAATTCACCATGACGTGGCACCGGCAGTTCCTGCCATTTCAACCAAGGGGTACAGATATGGTCTGGGAAGTAATAAGAGTGCGACAAATACCGAAAGTAGTACTGGTGCTACTCTTTGTATGACGACTAGTAGGACACTACTACTACGACGATAATTGCGACTACTACTAGTACTAATACTCGCACTCGCAGTACTACGTAGTACTTCTACACATCCTGAAGATTTCCATTTCTGCATAACACAGGCGACGGGGATTTCATCGGCGGCTCATGGACTCTAGAACACATAGACTCTGCAAAAAATCCTAGTTGTGCTAGTGTTCTGGGTCACAAGTCACCCAGTACAAATCGTAGTTTCTAAGTGTCCAAGCAAAAAGGTGAGATGCTTCAGGAAATGCGGCCGAGACTCTCCCCCGGCTCGGGGATGCAATATGCACCGCTTCTTGACGAACTCTTCCAGCCAGACCAGGGTGTTCCCGTTGTCGCCACTTTTCATGACGAACTCCTTCTCGTTCTCAGAGAGCCAGAGACTCCATGAAAACAGTCGGTCTAGCCACTTTTTCTCGCCGTTTCTCAGCCTCATAAACGCACGGCCATCGTGACAGTGAAGGTCCTTGAAGTTCTCGACCACATGCCGCTCGTGGGTTTTCCTGTGGATCAGGAGTCCTCGATGGTGGTCGTTCTGAGCAACTTGGAACAGGCCTCGCTCTGAGATTTTCCGGCATACAGGGTCAAGGCGAGGATCCGGTGGAGGCTGAGCACCAGCCATGGCCGCAAGTACTTAAAAAAAACACAGGAAGCTAGAACTTGCACTCGAAGCTAAACTTGTCAGTGTAGATACTGGACTCTTGATCGCCGGCGAAGGCGACTGCTCCAGGAATGAAGACAAAACCTTAGACTTCCGAGTTTTGCGAATCTCTTCGAAGGCGACTGAGACGGTGCAAGCTTGAACATGCCGTTCGGAAAGGATGGCCAAGACTCTTTCTCGGACCGGCTCCCTGAATTATGCGCTCGGGAGAGCTTCGAATGAAGGTTCATGTTTCAAGGGGTTTCAGGGGTTCAGGGTCAAGCTTTTTCAATTCCTCCGAAATTGGCCTCCAGAACCCTAATCTTTCAGGCTGTTCCAAAATATATTTATGCTCTACCCTAGCAGATAGCACTCCTGCACAGATCGAACAGCAAATGAAGCTTCAGGGTTCCAAGTTTGGATACAGCACGGTTTCAACTCGAAGATTTTACTCTAGAACTTCTGCACCGCACCATGCAAACCCAAAGCCTGCATGCAGGCAAGTCAAGGAAGCCCCACAAGCTGCATATGAAGAGTTTCGAGAACACTTCCTCCATATGCGTTCGCAGCCACTTTATCTACTGTGAGGTCTGAAGTCTTACTCGACACTCCCCAGCAACCGACTCCTGGGACATGCTCCCCGGTGACGACGGCTACGAAGGCGAGCTGCTGGCCTTAAGTCAGATGAAATGAAATAAATATGTTGTCGGAACAGAATATGTTGGCAAGCACTTCCGTTTCTCTCAGGTCTTACTGTCCAGGACATCGTTCCAGGTGACGACAGGCAGGAAGGCGAGCTGTTGAATCAATTTCGGGGAATGAACATTCATTCTTCATCGCTGCGCTAGCAATTACTCCACAAAATGTTTCTTTTACTCGAGTCACAGGAACCAACGGCTTGGAGGACTGGATTGCTGAAGCGGCACTCGCAGCTTCCTGTCGGGATACGTGCCCTTGCTTCATCTTTCATGCAAAGCACAGTGTCAGAAGGAAACAGCAGCAAGTCTTCGGGCAAGGAAACCCTTTCCAAGTTGCCACAAATTGGCCGGCATGTTTTCAGTGTTTTCTTTCGGCTATGCAGCAAACCACTTTAGACTGCACAGAAGGAAATGCTCGGAAGACTGCCTTGCAAGCACGGCACTCCAGCTTGCTTCCTTGTGCTCCTTGTTCGCCGTCTTGCCTCAAGAATGTCTGTAGTCTTGTAAAATAAGACTAGAGATCAGCATGTGCTTCTCCGACTGGCTTGCGAGCACGGCACTTGCACCATCTTCACAACTGGGTTCTGAAGCCCTCTAGACACTGACTCGCACCGTGCAGCAAAGAACCCGGAGCACGAAAATTCTGCAGCCTTTTTTGGGCAGGGTGTGGAAGAAAGAGGCAGACCGCTCGCAGAGGCTCCGACTTGTGCAGGTGCCAAGGGCCTGAGGCACGAGAAAATGCAGGCAGGATTCGCAAGTATGACCGGCACAATCAATAATAATACCAAGTCTTGAATATCAGATTCATGTTCTTCCGGGGAGTCGTCCTGTCGAGAACATGTGCGACTAGTGCACAGAAGCATGTTTTGGAGACCCTAAGGCTGTGATACGCAAGAATAGCATGGAAGACAGCTTCGCAAGGAAACCTTGAGTTCGCGACCAACAGAAGACTTGGCTGGCCTGCAAGCCGCGAGGATTCCCAAAGCCCTGCTAAGGAGTTCTTCTCACTGACACCAGCAATGACTTCGACACCGAGCCGGCGAGCTCCTTGTTTTTACTCTCTGCACAGCAAACACTGCAAGTCGCCTTTGCCAATGCCTAAGCATTCACCTTAGCATTTGCTTCGGCTTTGGCTTTGCCTTTGGCTTTTGCCTTGCCTTGGGCTTTCGCAATAGCAAAACTCAGCCGCCGCTCTTTGCTCGAATTGCTGTTGGGATCCTCAGACAGACATGTATAATCTTGGTATTTTCAATCCTTTGGCCTTAATTGTTGAAGTGTTTCTTTGCACATGTGGAAAAAGTTCTAAATGGGAGAAGCATCTCGTCAGCCTCGCTTGTCGTCTGTGAAGGCCAAGGCGCCGCAGGATCGGCCTCAGCTGTCGAAGGCGCAGGCGAAGTCGCCGGTGGATTGGCCTGAGGTGACGAAGGCGAAGGCGAAGAAACCGGTGGATTATCCTTTATAGAGGACTCAGGGCTCATGCTATTATTACATAATTTTACCACGTTCGGCCTGCACTTCCTCTGCGTCCACCCAGTACTTTGTCCCTCCTCCGCAAGGTCTGACCAACATTCTGTCGGTCTCTGCGTCGTGCTTCAGGATGGTGCACGCGATTCCCACAGGGATGCACAGACGTTCGCAGACCTTCCGACTGAAAAAAACTACTTCGTTCGACATGGCGAGTGTGAAACTCAAACCCTCATGTTGCTGGGGACCACGTGTCTGTGTCTGCTGTGTCTGTGTCTCTGTCTGTGCACTTTCCAGAGGTTTCCGTGTCGACGATGCCGAAGACGAAGCCGAAGTCTAGTGATGATTCTAAAGAACCACTGCGAACCCCGGCTCCTTTATAGTGGTAAACGAAAAAGGAACCTTAACCAACATATTAGCAAGTATATAGGCTTCTAAATTAATTCAGTTTGCTGTCTCCGAAGTTCAGGTCGTGCATTCATGACAGAACTAAGTGGGTCTTAGGCACGGACTAGTACTGCTGTCACCCTAGAGTAAGAAGTTGTTGACCAGCCCGAATGCCGGCCAAGCCTTCTTGAGGACTCCTAGACTGCTGTAGGCCAAAAGGTTTACAGATGGAGAGCCATGTTGTGGAGGCTTTTACAGTTAAGAAACAGGTATGTGTTACGTTGCATCTGCTCTGCATTCACTCAACTAAAACGAAGACATAACATGAACACCCTCCAGCAGGAATTCCTAACCCAAGACCCTGCAACCGCAACACTAGGCCGCCATGCTTCGACAAGATGAGTTTCTGGTCCTCACTGTTACCAACACCCTGAACCTGTTCAGGTGCTCCTGCACGGGTTGGTTTCGGGTGTCGAAAGAGGGTTGCGGGTTTCGGAGTCTAAAGCTTCAACCTCGCCTGTCTTGTCGACTTTCTCCATCTCGTCGGCCGCCACCTGAGCGAATGACGGCTGTGTCGGGGGCACCTCCATGCAAGGGTTTTGTTTGGGTTTGCTTGGACAGTGTCAGTGTCCCAGTTCATAATTACCCGCTTTTAGGTTTCTTCTTTTCAGTGGAGGAGACCGCCCTTGCTTTTTGCCAAATCTCAACTTTTTGAAGCATCTTGGGACTTTTGCTTTGACGCCATGAATTCTCAGCCACAACCACTCCTGGAACCCCGCAAAAGACACTTCTGCGAACCTTTCTTGCGGATGACCTCTTTTGCGGGCAGCTTCTGCGAACCCCTTCGGCGAAGGGACCCTGCGAACCTCCCGAGGGTTCGGAGCGAACCCTCCGCGAACCCGGCCAGGGTTCGGCGCGAACCTTCGGCGAAGGGGCCCTACAGCCACGAACCCTGGTTCCGCGAACCTTCGGCGAACGTTGGTCTTCTCTTTGCCTAAGTCTAGGGAAGGGGTCCGGCGAAGGGTTTCGAAGGCGAGGCCGATTCCTATCGAATTTGGGGGCCTCTCCGGCGGAATTCTCCCAAAAAAGGCCCTTCTGCGAAGGCTTCCTGCGAACCCCGCTGGCTTCCGCGAATCCCTGAGGCTATTTGTTTCTTTTCTGCAAGGACCAAGCACGCCTTCATTTCCCAGCCAGAGACAGGAATTTCTGCTCAGGATGCCAAAAACAACTTCTCCCAGCCCCTAAAGCTTTCCTTGTCATTCTCCGAGCCTCGGGCCCCCTCTTGTTTGCCCAAGAACTGTGCTGCTACAATCTGCCCAATTGGTAGCTTGGAATACTGTCAGATCTGTCCGAAAAGGCCGAAAACAGCTTTTCCCAGTTTCAAAAGCTTGAATCGGCAGTCTCGCATGGTCGCAAAGCCAGGATTACCTTCTCTTCGCAACCTCTGAGCCTGCCGTTTTCCTAGCTGTTTCCTAACCACTTGTTCCTCCTTTCTGATGCACGTTCCCGTGCAGTCTCTGAGACAGGAATCTTACCCAAAGAGAAAAACACTTCTCATTTCCCTCGAGCTAGCCCTGGCTTCACACTGTTCGAAGCAGTCCCTGGCCTGCTTTTCCCTTGAAAAGTACAGCAAATCCAGTCCCAGGAGGCCGAAAACAACTTTTCCCAGGCTTAAAAGCTTGATTTGGCTGTTTCGTATGGTTGTCCTCATATCAGATTTTTCTCTCCCTGTCCGAAAGCATACATTGCACTCTGCAACCACTCTATTCTCTTGCTTTGCGATTGGGCCAGGGTCTGCCCAAGTGTCCGGCCTCTGTGACTTTTTGCGCTGACTGTGTTTAATCCTGCTGGAGGATGCCAAAAACAACTTTTCCCAGTTTCAAAAGCTTGAATCGGCAGTCTCGCATGGTCGCAAAGCCAGGATTACCTTCTCTTCGCAACCTCTGAGCCTGCCGTTTTCCTAGTTGTTTCCTAAGCACTTGTTCCTCCTTTCTGAACACAACAGAGCCTGCAACAGGTTTTGGTCGTGTCCAGCCTGTGGTGTGTCTACGGAACACATTCAAAAAGGCCTGAGGCTGCCGAAAACAACTTTTGCCACTGCCAAAAGCTTGAATTGGCAATCTCGCACAGTTACGGAGGTATGATGTCTCTCAGCCTGCCATCTTACCGAGTGGCAAGAACACTTCTCACTTCTCATTTCCCTGGAACAAGCCACGGCCTCTGACGGTTCTCACCAGTGCCTAGCCTTCTTTTTACAGGACTAAAGCCAATCCTGTCCGAGGATGCCGCAAACATTTTCACAGGCTTAACTGCTGATTTCTGATGCACCAAAGTTAGGAGTGTCCTTGCTGCACAAGATGCTCTTTTCGCTTTGGACACAGACCTTTTTCTTGGTTTGTCCAAGAGTCAGTGTCCGATCACGTCTCCGGCCTCTCTGGTTGGAAAAGGTTTAAGATTGCCGCATGAAGCCCCCAATTCAACTCACTTCCCCAAACGGGCTTCAATTGGCTTTCCACCAAGCACCGGCTCAGTTTCCACTCCTGTATCCTATGAAGACATATGCGGCACTCAGCCCTGCACCGCACAGTTCATGCCTCAGTTGGTCACGTCCTTGTACGGCTCGCCTTCCACCTGACTCGAAACTTAAGTTGGCGGGGGCTTGGGATAACAGCCTCTTCAAGCATGCAGCACCACACGTCCTTCACGGCACCTTTTTTTCAACGATACCGGCACCCCTGCCTTCTCCACGGCTTCTCTATGTGAGACATTCGACACCCGTCTGCGAAGGATTCCAGTCAGAAGGACAGAACCAAAGCAGCAAGAATTGCTTTTCTACTTGCCTTCTTTCTGAACATTCCGATTCGTTGTGCCTTCACAGAAAACTCGTCTTCTTGACCCAAAACGAAGACGAGGACTTGGCATGCCGAACGCCCAAGGCCTGAGCCTGGCTGTCCTTACAGGTGTTGCCCGATCAGTCAGTTCTCCTCGAAGTCCTGCTCGGATCAGTTTCTGGGTTTGCAAACAAAGTTACCGCATGACAAAACCAAGCTCTGCTCCATCCACCCGCAAAGAATGATTAAACGGCCTCGGGGATGTGTTCAAGGTCACGTTCCTGCCAGGAAGAAAGCCAAAGAAGCCTTCAATGCGGTGCATCAGTTGCCACTCTTCCGAGGTCCTGTAGAAACACCAGCACTTCGACGTCGACTCAAACAGGGCTCCAAGTCGAAGCCGACTTCTCGCTGCAGCCTTCGGTCTAGGTCCTGCCAGAGTGTTGAGCCGCAAAACAATGCTGTGTATCTTGTCTATCCTACACCCTCCACCCAATAGCACCCAGGCTTGAAACCAGCTTCATGATACTTGTCCTCCTCCAGCAGACGAAGCGCCAGATCATCTAAATGATTTTCGATTTGTGCCAGCAAAAGCGACGGCGAGATTCGGCTGCGAAGACCAAGAAGAGAAATTATCTGGCGATGGACGTTTACAGAGACGTTTGGAAGAGGCAACCATTGCAAACCGAGAGGCTGCTTCGTCGAAGGTCCGGGAGTGGCGCTGTCTGTCTGTCCTGGCCATGTAAGTTGCAGACTGGCTGGGCCAGTCTGCTGTTGCCAGGAACCTTAGCTGATTCTCGACACTGGACGCACCAGAGCCTCCCAGCTGCTTTGCACTCAGGTTATACCTCTTGCCTGCAGGCAGCATCTGTTGAAGTCTCAAAAACTTCAAACATCTCAAGAGAAATCTGTCCGTGCCGATCATTTGGAACGGCTGCCTCCAGCAACATGACTGTCATTAGGCATTCATGCACTGCAGCAACAAGTCTATGTAATTTTCAAACCCAGGCACTGGGACTCGAAGCCGAAGGGTCGTCCATGTCTCCTTGGGTTAAAGAAGCAGGTCCCGTGCTATAAGGCTGACTTGACGTCAGTGTTTCGGAGGATGGTGCTGCCACACCGGACAGTATTATGCATCTGCAGCCAAGCATCCGCCATTGATGGCCATTCCGGCAGCCAGCTTAGCAAGGGCTGCTCATAGACCGCAAAGATCCTCGCGTTTCGCGAAAAGATCGTGCAATGGGCCTCCCAGTCCTTGGACACTGAGACTGAAGCTGCCCGCTCAACGTACATGTCGCCTCTGCAGAAAGAATGATGCTGCCATGGGTCGGCCAAATCCTCAGGAGCTCAAGGCCAGGCCTTGAAAATGTCAGACTTGGCCCAAAGGACATGTCATGCTCGGAAAGATGTTTCGAATATGCAGCAGCCTCTGCATCCAAGACTCTCAAAAGCTTGCCTTCGTATGTCGTGACGTCATGCTCGGAGAACTGGCAGTTCATTCCAGCCTAAGTTCTTCTGACTCCGACACCCACACAATTCTGCAAATCTACGGTTGCCACCTTGGCCAGGGGTGTCTGACTACTGCAGCTGAGAGTCGGCATAAGCCGAGAGCGAAACGGAAGGACATACGGCAACTTCCAGCACGTCCACGTACCTGGACACGCAGTCCGTCGTCATATAGGACGCCTCGAAGACGAAGTCGAAATAGGTTCGCAGCATCTCCACAATATGGAGGCAGACCCTCCGTGGACAGCATGGCGTCGAACGAAGGCCAGTTAGGCCAAGTAGTTAGCATGATATATGTCTAGTCTCACTCACGTCTCTGCATGTCCTGCGACATTTCTTAGCCTGCCTGCTGCCGCTGTTTCTGACTGCACATTTCCTCTAACTTCCACGCTCTCAAAAAGCCAAGATCTAGCATGGCACATGCCAGCGACATGCCGTCTTTGACATTCAGGTCAGGTTTTCTGCAAAATCTCCGCATGTGCTGCATGCATAACAACGACCAAGCTCCGCGAGCCTTCCTTCAGCTCGGCCTGCGGCAGGGCACATGCCAGGCAATACTCGAATTTCTCCGGACGAAAGCCCGACAATTCCTTTCAAGATAGACAAAGTAAGTAGAGCTCTTTTTGAGTCCGAACGTTCAAACTCTTTTCTATCGAGATCCAGAACGACATGGCACATGAACTTTGCAAAAGTTATTCTGCTTTTATTGTGTCCACCTATGATGTCGAAAAAAAAAGGTTCCTGGTCGGCTACTGATGCGACGTTGATCTAGTCAAACTGCACTGTGCTGGTTCTGTCGGGCCCCTACTCGGTCTGTAGTTTCGCACCTGGAACCGACGTCACACATTACCGCTTGGTTTGCCATGTAGGTGTCTGTTTTGCTTAAATGCCTGCCTTCTCGGTGATGTCCTCTTGCACCTGCTCGGCCTCTTGTCTCGTCAAGTCGGCCTGGAGTCACACGGCCCCTGCCTTCCGTACAGGCTACCGACAGAATAAATAATCAACGTCGGGACTAACTTCTATGGCACTTATCCGAATTCACAACACACCTCTAATCTCCAATGAATGCAGGGCCTCCGGATTCAGCCATTTTGCTGGAAGGTCATGGCCACAGACCTTAGAAGTCTCAGGCATAAACTTTTGCAATGATCACCGGATTCTCACTGCACAGCATCTCGGACGTCTCTGTTTTTCTCCGTGACACCCAGGAGCGAACTTGAAATCCCCATCAAGGCAGCCGTCCCTTTAAACGTCCTTTTGGAACAATCACTGCAATGCTCACAGTCATTTAGAACTGAACCAAGAGCCGCCGCTTCCTTTACTAGCTGAAACCTTCCATTGCAGTGTTGTTGCTTTGGGCTGCATGCACCCCAACTCCAGAAACTAAGCGGAATGAGCGCAGGACCCTCGGCCCAACGCAAGGCTGTGCGGACGCAGACATGACGTTCTTGTCTGGAACACACAAAAAACCCTGTCCATATCCACACAACTCAGAACACGAATCAAGCACGTGCTGGCGGCAACAGCGTTCGGCGCAAAGGCTCGGAAAAGCAGCTACACAAGTTCTTCAGTGTGCGCAAGGTCGACTCCGAAGGCGAAGGACAAGCTGACGATGAACTCACGGGCCACGTCCTGCTGCGGAAAAGCAGCAAGAGACATGGGTCGTGTGCTGATGCAACCCGGCCTCCGTGGCTTTCTGCAAAGCATCGAGGCCGTCGCTGGACCATTGCAGCTGCTCATTGAGGTGCATGTCTTTCACTAGATTCTTGATCAGTTGTTTGAACGTTTTCTTGGGTATGGAAAGGTAGTTGTCCACGGACTGGAGATCATGAATCTCCTGCTCGACGAGTCTTCTGTTGATCTTCACGTCGTACTTCTTCTTGGAAGCCGAAGACGACCCCGACGACCCGGGCGAAGACAAAGACGAAGGCGAGCTGTCAACCTGACATCATAATAGCACCAGGTTCGCGAGCACTTCTTCTACTGTGAGGTCTTAGTCTCGAGTCAAAGGAACTAACTGCTTGGACATCCGCCCAGGTGACAACGGGGAGGCAGGCGAGGAGCTCTTAACCTCACATCACAGCAAGCTCATGAACACTACTTCCCGAGCAATTCCTGTACTGTCTGGGTTTACTTTCCAGTCCTGGAACCAACTGCTTGGACAATTTGCTTGCAGAAGCCACACTTGCAGCATCTTTGGGGCTTGCTTGCCCGCATGACGTGTAAGAGGTTCTGCCTCATGTTGGTCAGGATCGTGTCAGAACCAGTGAAGAGCAAGTGTTTCGTCAAGTCAGGTTTGCTTGCGACCAGGCACTTTCTCCAACTTGACAAAAGTTAGTTGCCCTGTCTTCCGTGTGGCCTCTGAGACACTCACTCACTTAAAGAGAAGCAACGGCTGACCAGATTAATTAGCCTGCGACTGCGACCACGGCACTCCAGCTTGCTCGCCTCTCTGCCGCGTTGCCTGAGCTGCTCAATACTTCCTGTGCTGTTAACCACTACACACAGCAGGTGCTTCTCCGACTGCTTTGCGAAGAAGGCACTCGCACCATCTCCGCAAACGGGTTCTCTACCCCGGTGGACACTGACTCGCACGGTCCAGCAATGAACCCAGAGCACAAAATGCTGCATCACGTGTTTGGATTCCTGCGGCTTGCTCACACAATGGTAGGCCAATATGAAAGACTCCGACTTATATTGATTATATCCAGTTGCCAGACTGTTAAATCCCCAATCGCCTCATGCGTCAGAAACAAAGTTGCAGCATCGATCTGCAACGAATAAGTCGCCACAACCAATACTGAGCCTTCCCACTGACATTCATGTTCTTCCGGATGGCCGTCCTCTCTGCAGTGGTGCGGGTTTTGAGCACCTATTTCTTAACAGAGAAAGTTCTAGTATCCGTGCCTTGCTTGTTCTGAGACTGGGAGAGGGTTTCAGACTTCAGAGGAATGTGTACCATGAGCCCCCAAAGAAGCAAGAAAACGCATGCTGTCTGCAAATGATGTGGTCTCTAAGAATGATCCACGCGCATTCGAAAGAGAACCCAACCAACCCCAATCGCAATCCAAGGCAAGCGATCCGAAGGACATGAAATAATACTCTGGATCCTTGTGTGCACCACAGAGCTCGGATGGCCTCCTCTTCGGCTGGGTCTGATGATGCCTGGCAATCCGAAGGACATCAAATGATGCTCTGGATCCTTGTGTGCACCACAGAGCTCGGATGGCCTCCTCTTCGGCTGGGTCTGATGAAGCCTGGCGCAATCAGAAGACAATCACTGGTAAAAGGGACACCGGGCAACTCTTCAATAGCACGGTCTTACATGTGTTGGCACAAGCACTTCTTTTATCACTGGATGCAGCAGGGCATTGTGGCTGGTCGCGTCCAGTAGCCATGCCCATGTCGATTGCCGCAGGAAGCCTATGCGGCTTTGCCATCGCCCTTGCCAGCGGTGTCCTTGCCCTTGCTCTGGCCTTTCTCGAAGGCGAAGGCGACGTCGGTATCCTAGCCTTTGCCCTTGTCCTTGCCTTTCTCCAAGGCGACGTCGGCATCCTTGCCTTTGCCCTTGTCCTTGCCTTTCTCCAAGGCGACGCCGGTGTCCTTGCCCCTGCCCTTGTCCTTGCCTTTCTCCAAGGCGGCGTCCTTGCCCTTGCCCTCCACGGCCGTGTCTTTGCCTTTCTCGAAGCCCTTGCCCTTGTCTTGCCTTTCTCGCAGGCCTTGCCCTTGCCCTTGGCTTTGCTGCCCTTGCCCTCGTCTTTGCCGCCTGTGTCCTTCCCCTTCCCCAAGTCGGGCAGTGGTCGAAAGGGCTTGGGTGGACCGCGAAGACCACGCAGCATCGTTGTCTGGCCAGTCTGAGTTCAGGGCAACAAAATACATCACTAAGTCACTACCGACATAACTGAAGCACCTCTTAAATTTTGGACGGATTACAAAACTTACGGAGGAAGCCAAGAAACGCCGGTGTGATGCTGCACATACTGGGCATACATTTCCAGCTCCGGCTGATGCAAGGAGTACAAGGTCTCCCACTGGCGCAGCTGGGCGATGAGCTTCTCCAAGTTCTGAATGGAATGGAGTTCCGGTTGAAACATTAAAAAAGTAGTTCAATCTCAATCTTTTGTATATTTTAGGAGCCTTCCTAAACAAAGAGATTAATATTTGCCCCGCTCTGCCTGGATGGAGTCCCTGGCCTCACCCTGGGTCTGCGGCACCTTCGGGTCGGCCTCGCAGCCCTGGATGGTCGCAGGGTCGCCCCCATGCCTCTTCGCCACGGCGTAGTCGTCGCTCGAGAGCATCCAGCACACCCTCGTCTTCAACGACAAGAACGCCTGAAGACGATTTGTCCACTCGGGGAAGACGTCCCCCGAAGACGAGGACGAAGCAGAAGGCACAGGCGGGGGTGGCGGAGGGTCGAAGGCCAAGTCCGCACTGCCTAGAAGGAACAAAATTCTGGACCATTTTATCTTTTACTAGGATCATTACAATTAAATCTTCATGATTTCTAATTAGTTTAGTATTTCCAGTTGAATAATTGAAGCCGAATCTAACGTCGCTCCTCCAAGCTCCGGTGCAGGCGAAGGCGAAGGTGCAGGCATCTTCGGAAAAGGCTCTGCAGCTGGCCTGGGATGAGGAGGAGCTGCCCCAACTGGCGCCTTGCCTGCTATGTGAATAGTTTGCTTTCATTATAACGTTGATTAATTATCCTAATACTCAATAGCTTCAACATGACGGGCTTGCTACTGTTCACACCGATCTGAATCTACCTAAATGCCAAGGCTCTCTTTGCAGCGTTCTGTGCCCGCCACCTCTCTCTCTTCATGCTGGTGTTGGAGCTCGGATCCTGGGTGGGTCTTGAAAGTGGTTGGGGAACTGGCTCAGGAAAACCCCTGATCTAGCAATAAAGGGGAGAGCTCAGAAGAAGCAATTAAATAGCACCGACCAACCAAGGTTCTCTGGCACTCCCAGACGAAACCGCAGACGAAGCCTTGGGGCCAGCGGACGAAGGCGAAGCTGGAAGCCTTGGGGCCAGGGTCAGCCGCGGAAGCCTTGGCACTGGAACCAGCCTTGGCAGTCTCAGGCTCGCCGGCATCTGCAGAAAGCTTGCGCTTTCGCGGCATGATGGCGGCAAAGATAAGGAAAAACAGATTTCGTGAACCCGACCCTCGAAGATCTGTCCAAGATCATCCACAAATCCTGATTCTTGAAGCTCCAATCTTTGAAGAAAGCCCTGAGTGAAGTTCTGAAGTGACAAGGGGATGTGTGAGCACACCCGGTGTCCGAGGGAGTCCAAGCTAAGGCATGGGACAGCCCGAAGAGAAGAAGAGCAGAAGAGCCGTGATTTGTTGATGGTTAGGTTTGGGGCTTGGATTTAAGGTGATTTCCACCCTGGCTAGATCAAAATATGATTGCTGGGCCTTCAATGGCAAGTGAGCTAGGACTGGAGTCTTGCACATCCCTCATGCATCTCATGTTCTGCTCTTGATCTCGAGCTGTGTCATGCAGGCACACAATATCTTCAGACCCTGAACCCTGTACTGTCAGAATACGATTGAATCCCCCCTGGCCTCCCTTAGCCATCGTATCAAGTCAAGGACTCAAGTGGTTCCATGGACCTCGAAAATTCCCATACATGATAACAATAATGTTGGATGCCAGAGTAGACCTATGGTATGTTATGGGTTGCAAGCACCTCCAAAATTGAAAGATGTGCTCAGATGTTGAAATGCACCTATGACATGCGTAGTGAATGCAACCTTTTACTATTCTGTGCCCAACTGACCGAGACTGCCAGGAATTGTCGAAAACGACGTCGAAGTATGTCGAAGTCCAAGTCATCATGATGGCAGGACCTGGCAGGAAATTCGGGTGATAAGCTTACATCTGTACATGGACGGACTTGTGAAAGGCAAGCTGAGTTACGAGCCATTTGGTCGACCCCGAGGTCTGCTCAAACCTGGCACGAGAGTCAATTTTAAATTAAAGGACAATGCACAACTCAATATCATGCTTACCATGCATTGGCACAGGCTCCTTTTTTGCATGTGGGCAGCTGCTGGTCACGTCCACGGGGAAGAGGGAAGAATGCCAGCATATGATGCCCATGTCCAATGCTCGAAGGACAAGTTTTTTTTTTGTGGCTAGTGCCTGTTGATCAACATGAAAGCCTTTTTCAATATTACGTATAAGAAATCTTGTGAATGGTTTCCGAAGACGAAGGCGAACATTGGACAGGGTGTCATCATGCTATGATAAGGGCTTTTCGCCTTGGACTTCAAGTGGCGACCGAGGGCTTTGGTATTTTGCAAGACTATTCTGCTACGAAGTGCTGTGTGCGAAGGCGAACTACTATTCTATTGTTGAGGATCAAATTTTCGACATTCCCGGAAGCCGAAGTCGAAGGCGATCAGCCACGCCTTCCACGCGGGGTCCTTTCGCGGTCAGACCACGTAGGCTTGCCGGAGCCCTGGATGTGACCTGATAGCGTGGGAAGTCAGGACTTGCATGTCTGAGCATGCATGCAACGACATGGAAAGACACGTGCAACCAGGGGGCCAGTGATCCGGTTGTACCATGTCCGACCGCTCCGCCGCCAGGGAGGACATCAACTTAGTCGAAGTTATCAGTCAACGCACAAGAATTTATATTCCACGTACTCAGACGTTCCATGAGCCAGGACCAAAAGCGAGGACCTACTTGCCGTGTTTAGTCGCCGAGCCACCGTCCAGGCGCCGGCGTCGACGTTCAGCTCCTCAAGCAGCCCATGCAGCTCGGGCATGTGCTCGCGGAGCCAGCGCCTACCGCCCTTGCAGCCGGTAGAAGAAGATTCATGCAACGAACTTGCAAGTCATACTATTTTGGCAGATCGTTGCATGTGAAGTCATGTTCACGGTCAGGGCCTCGCCGGCACGCGAAGTCGAAGACGAAGGCTCCTCACGCGGAGCCTCTTGCGGCAACACCTGCCTCGAAGGCGTAGCCGAAGCCGGCAGGGCCAACGGAAGCCTCAAGCCCATGCAGCTGCATGACTGACTGATCCTTATCCGAGGCACGGAAACAGTCAAGAAGCAATCTGTGTTCACAGTATATATACAATATATAAGTAAGCACAAACAAAAATAAAGAACAAAGAACCCTTTAAACTAATTTGTGACAAATGGCTTCGCCTCCGCCACCTTGCACAGCTCTTTGATCAGCTCCATCAGTTCCGAATACAGACTGCTTCCACTGTCAAAAACAGGAATGTCCTCCGGGTCGTCATACTCCCTCTTCATCGAAGGCGCCCACAACCCCATCCGGTAGACGAAGGCGAGGATAATGGCCACGCTGAGGGAGCGATGGCAGCCGGCTGAGCCTCAGTCTGCTGGCTCTAACACAACACACAGTCTTACGTAGTTTGAGTAAAAATACACTGCAAGCAGCAAGCGACGCAGTCGTAGATGATATGCAACCAAAGGAACACGCAATTGCTATGCAATGATTGACATCCGGGCCGTGGCCTGCCGCCAAGCCGAAGACCATGACGAGAGCCGCCACCATAGCCTCCCAACCCTCTGAGATCATCCGCACCAGGAACTTCGTGTTGGTCAGAGGGTTGGGAGGCCCCTCCATCCCGTAGTCCACCTCGCCGCGCCTGCCACTGTCACCTCAGGATACCATGAATGCTTCGCCGAAGAAACAGGTGGCACCAAATGCGCAGTAAGCATTAATTTCAAGCGAGCCAAGTCACGTGCCGGCGACAAGCTCCTGCCTTTGCCGTCGCTCACATTCTTCGGCCACTTGCCGCGAACGTCCCAGCTGGTGTGAACGTACCCGTGGTAGAATTCGTGGCAGTACCTTAGCTGTGTTAGTTCATCCTAGACTGTGTGGATAATCCGAAATTCGGGAAGAGTCTTCTGTTCTCTCTTTACAAAGCCAGGGTACCCGGGCATGACGTGCTTGCCCTTGCCTTCGGACTGCCTGTTGCCTGAGCTGAGCAGTCGGTGAAATGCAAGGCAGTGGACCATTACCCCTGCTTGCTCTTGCAAACATTCAGTCTTTGTCCCAAGCTCATCAAGGGGTACTTCCACTCAGCTCCGTAGGCGACCACCACGCCCGACATGTCGAGGCGGTCGCAGTCGAACATGACGAAGGCCAAGGCTGGAGCGGTTATCGCACGCGAGTTGGAAATTAGAAGCTTAGATTTGTTCCCAGATTCTCGAAGTTTGTATAAGGTGATAAGTATCACTGGAAATGAATTGAGCATTGACACTATATCACATTTCTCACATGTCTCCTGCAGGAGCCATGTTTTGGACCGTTTTCATAGCCCTGAATCACTGATTTAAGATTGATGACATGACACTGCATGTGATCTTCGAAACCTCATGTCATGTGCACTTTGGGGTCACACTTATTAGCAAGGTGCGTGTGTGTTGCTGCAACGCTGCAAGTCAGCAATGTGCATGCATGCACCAACACTCTCAGCAACAAAAAATAAGCTGAAGGGACCTCTTCCGCCAGGCACCAGAACCAAGACAATGATGATGAAGAAGAAATGCTGGACCTGGCATATGCACAACATGGTTCCACACCATATTTGAGCATGCTAGGGCAGCTGCCTGGCAGCCATCCGAGCGTTTCTGTTAGCCAGCCTGGCATGTTGAATAACGACCCCGACCAAAGTCCTGGATAGAAAAACCAGGCATGGCAAGACCAGTTCAAAACATGGATTCTGTAAAAGACACCCCCCAAAGTGTCATTTGTCTCAGTAGAATCACGAGAATAAATGTTCACACGCACTCGAATCGAGGCTTCAATGTCAATGAAGCTAAGCATGTCCAGCTGCTTCACCTGAAGATCTGGTCTACAGCAAAGCTTGCACGACTGTAGAATGCAAGGCCCCGGCTAAATCCTGCAACCTGGTGCCACGTAACCTGACGTGAGCAGATGGTTGCTGCTGAGGCCAGTTAGTTCGAAAGTACAGACTTCTGCAGAAGTGCTGCAGCGACTGGATCCAACAACTGCCAAGGAGCAGACGAAAGATCTCCTCGTCGGGCAACACCTGGCAAAAAAGTTTGCTCGCATGAAGTGACAACTCCAAGGAAATGGCTTGGGACCAAGACTAAGAAATCAGGAAGTGCATAGCATTTTCCGACTGCTGAAATCGGGGGCCATTTTGGCCAAAGCTGAGCGTCTTGCGAGCATGCTCCAAAGAATTGACTAAACAGTGACCCCTTACTGCTGTATGTACTTAGGAACAGTAGTGTAGTTAGTTCTTCCGGGTTGGGCATGGCTCGCAAGAAAGAAGGCCAATGGCCAATTAGCCCCGGCGGCCCTTCGACCAATGCCATCTCCATTGGCCTTGGTCCCACTGGTTTTGGTCCCAGTGGCCTTGGTCCCAGTGATTCCAGTCTTGGGACGAAGACGAAGACGAGTACCGTCCTTGAGAACAGGAAAAAGTCATAAGTGAAAATCAGTGGCACACCAGCACGGCATCCATGATTTAAGTCGTACGTTTCAAGTAAAACTTTAAGACTGAGTAGACAACTGGACAAAAGGAAGAAATCGCTGCAGGGCTAATTAGTTAATTCAAGAAGCCCTGGAACGTCTCCTGGCCGCTGCCTGCCCGGTGACCTCGAGCATGGTTACTGGCATCTGATAGCAATGTGGGGTGTTTTCTGTGGCATGATTCAATCAATGAATGAAGCCCAGCAGCCAGAAATCTTGTTGAAACTTTTCATGCAGTGATATTGTATCGCCGCTGATGCATTTCGGAAGACCTCCTTGTAAGGACAACCCCGTTTCTTGGCTCTCTCCCTGGGTTGACAGGCGGTCCAAGGAAAGCAGTTGCCGTTTGGACCGTGATTTTTGAAACTACGTTTCTTCTTTTAAAAGATATGATAGATTCATGGCCAAATGAACATTCCAGTAATGAAGTGCCCGAGCTTCCGAAGCACGAAGGTCAGGAACGAGCCATGGCCGTGTCCTCGCCAGCGAGGAAAGCGATCGCCAGGAGTGAACTGTCTGTTCTCATTTTCAATCAAACCCCAACAACAAGTCAACTGACAACTGAGTTCACCCGCTGCCAAGTCACGGTCCAGGCATCCTCATCCACGTCCATCTGCACAAGAACCTCGTACAGCTCCGGTGTCTTGCTGTACACCGTGTACATCGCCTTGGCAAGATCAAAGGCAAGAGAAGGCAAATGGCCTAGAGACGACCCTGAACTAAGTGTTAAGTCGAGATGAGATGCCGTGGTCGGGCTGCCATGGTCCTCCGAAGGCGGAGATCCACCGGGAGGCCCAGGAGGACGAAGATCTGCAGGATCAGGCGAAAACGAAGGCCCTGCAGCTGGAGGCGAAGACGAAGGCCCTGGAGCCGCAGGATTCGCCGTCGTTGCCGGCTCGTCCTCGCTCTCGTCCTGGTTCTCCTCCGCCTCCTCCGTCTCGTCCTCCGTCTGCTCCGTCTCGCCCTCGATGTTCTGCCCGCTGACCGGCTTCTCTTCGAGAGGAGTCAAGTTCATGTAGAACCCGACCTCCAAGAACCTGAGGGTACAAGACTCATGAAGGAAGTACAAGTTGAATTGAACTTCACTTGAAATGCATGGAGCAACAGGCCGGCCTCTTTTCGGCTTCCTTTTGTATGGCTCGGATGCTCCTCCGGAGTGTCTTGGTGGATTTCTGGAAGACCGGTATGTCGTCCGTGTCCTCACACCAAACCCCTGCATCTGGAAGCCATACGTGGACCAGGAAGGACCAGGCGACCACCATTGTGCAGGCCACGGACCGAAGGTGACCATCCTCGCCTAGGTAAGTACCAAGCAGTGTCTGATTCGAAGCCGATTTGAATAGGACATGGTGCAACTCACTCCTAGGACCTGAAACGGCTTATCGCCAAGTTGCAGGTCAGGATGATGATCTGGTGCTGCTGTGCTCGACCTTGCCTGGAGCCGGCAATGCCGTAGACCTTGGCTCAGGATTCCACAAAATTGCAGTGCAGCTTTGTGTCTAAGCTAAGTGAATGACACCACGATCTCGGCCGAGAGACCACACCCAACACTGCCACCATGGCCTCGAAGCCCTCGGACATCAATGTGTTGAATGTGCTCACCGACGTCCACGGGTCGCCTGGGCCGGAGCATCTCATCTCTGCGGTGCAAGCTCAGAACCTAGCCAGCGAAATTTTTAATGCCACACAATTTCCGAATTATGTTGCCACCTGGCTTCGTCCAGTGTCGGTGGCTTTCGTCGGCCACAAGCGCTGCACGTCGATCTGAACCACTGCTGCTTGAGGCCATTCCTGCTTCGCATGACCTTAGTTGAGGATTCGTTGGATGAACACACAGCAGGGTGATACTTACTATTAAATTCGTGTCAGTCCAGCTGCGGATCTGATTCACAGACTCTTCTGCGACGGCCACGACGCAGGCGTCCAGATCTACACACAGAAAGGTGGTCATGATGAGGATGCAGGCGAAGACGAAGACGAAGGTCCTGGGACCGCGGACTTTGAAGACTTGGACTCATGCAATGCAACAAAGTAGAATGTTTAGGCCTGAGTGTGAGTGCAACGTTTCACTGTGAGAACCCGGCCGCTCAATCCAGTCTCCAGAAGAAGGGCCGCGTCTATTGCGGCAAGGAGTCTAGGGACAGGGAGTCTAGGGTACTTCTCCAATAATAAAAGAATCTGAACATTGGATTTTAGGACATTCCACGACCCTTTAGAAGACCCGAATTTCTAAAGCGGCTAGGTTATCAGCCTCCTAAGTCCTAACCTATGTTCTAAAGCTGGGAGTCCAACTTTTATCAAACAATGCATGTGCAAGTCACTTGACTTGAGCCCAGTGACAAACAAATCAAAGCAACACTTGTAGTGCCAACCCTCACATGCATCAATCAACCAACTCGTGCAGCAGTCAGCATGCAAACAACGATGTAAAGCTGCCGAGGGGACCTCTTCCCCCAGGCTCCATGAGCACCGACCAAGGCGATGAAGTCGAAAAGGAAGTGTTGGACCTGGCATAGCGAAATGCTGCTCAAAAACGGTCAACACCAATTTTGAGCAGCTGCTGCAGGGGCAGCTGCCTCGAAGGCATTCGAGCGGCTCGGTCATTCGGCCTGTCATGTCTCACACGTCTTGTAAAATCTGTTCATGATGAAGCAAAAATAGCGGCACCTCCTTCGAAAACGAAGACGAAGTCCAGATTGTGGACCTCACCATCATGTAATTTGCGAACAGCCCGATAAGCTGCGAAAATAGCTCGGGCGCTGACTCAATGACGAAGTTGAGATACCAGACCTTACTCATCAGGGTAGAATAATAATCATTCATCTGAAAGCTTGTAAATCTAACTAAGCTTCTGGCACCGCCGTCCAAATCAAAGCCGAAGGATGCGACCTGGCCGTGGAAATCATTGGAATCGAAACAAATTTCAAATGCTGCCTGGCACTTACCTCGAAACCAACGTCGAAACAGAAGTCCAGGACCTGGCAACGGGAATCGGGAAACACTCCAAATCACGAACAATTGCAATGCAACTGCCTCCCACACCATCGGGGCCATGACGTCGTCCACCAGATAGACGCCTGCCAGGTACAGATGAGGTGGGAATCCCGAAAGCTCTTTTGAGGCCCAGAAGGAGCTCACCCAGCAAAGTGGAACCAGGGCCCCTCTGAGCACACCTGGAGCTCACCCAGCAAAGTGGAACCTGGGGGGGGCCTGGCCTGGGGGGGGGCCTGGCCTGGAGCACACCTGCCAGCAGGGTTGCGATTGAGCACACCTGTGGGCTCACCCAGAAGAATGGAATGCCGATGCGCGCATGTGATGCTTTTCACGCTGCGCACTCTGCCATCCTGAGAGCCGGGGGTTACATGAGCGCTCTCTGCTGTGCATGCCCCGCTGTCTATGACAGCAAGATGGCTTGAGCGGAATGCTGCACGATGTTTCGCCCGCTTCGATAAAAGCGTGAGCGCACAAAATGATGAGTCGGCCTACAGGGGGCACAACAATCACAGAATGTGCATTTCAGCACGTCCCTTTACAAAGTACGGGCTTCAAGTATGCACAGCTGGACTGGACAGTGAACTACCGTATTACT